>VZTO01002855.1:37299-79720 GCA_013400615.1 Syrrhaptes paradoxus | reverse complement strand
TCATCTGCTTCCTCTTGTTGGGACGGTGGTCTATAATGCACTCCCAGCAGGATATCAACCTTGTTAGCCCTTCCCTTAATTCTTACCTGTAAGCATTCAAACTTACTGTCACAATACTCGATTTCTATACAATCAAAATACTCCCTAACATATAGATCCACCCCACCTCCTCTCCTTCCTTGCCTATCCCTTCTGAAGAGCTTATACCCATCCGTTGCAGCACTCCAGCTATGAGACTCGTCCCACCATGTTTCTGGGATGGCCACTAGGTCACAGCTGTTCTGTTGCACAATGGCCTCCAGCTCCTCTGGCTTGTTGCTCATACCGCGTGCGTGAGTGTAGAGGCACTGGAGCTGAACTGTTGAGTCCACTCCTACCCTCAGCGTGCCACCCCTAGGTTTGTCTGTAATAAGAACATCTAAGTTGAATACATTATTATTTCTCATTTAATCAGTTTTGCAGACATATTAATTTATTCTGAGTAGAGCTTAAGCACCGTGTCTCCAAACTCAGTTTAACCTCTGTCTGAAGATGAATGCAAAGTGATTTTCCCCCTCAGGTTAACAGTTCATATGGCAGGATTTTTTTATACTTTTCTATTTAGTTTAATCTATTTAGGGTCATGACTCCTGACCTTTACTCAGGGTTCTGAGTTCAGATGAAGCCCAAACAATGAGACTGACCTCTCTTGCAGCTGCCATGCATTACCTGGTACTACATGCAGAAAAGAAAACAAGAGGAGAGAAAGTCTAGAAGTTTATATGCTGTGTCTCACCGTTCATGCTTTTCCCATGACAGACAGCATCCTTAGCATCCTCTTCTTTTTTCCTGGGTGTTGGTCAGACGTGAATGGCTACGGCAAATGATGACAGCAAAAGGAGGCAGCAACAAAGGTGGGTGAGGGTGGGATGGGCAAGGTCATGATGACAACAACTATTTTTTTTGAACCTTTATGGGAAAAAAGTCAGTGAAACAATCAAGTGTTCTCGGTTCATAGCTCCAATTTCAAGCAAGATTTAAACAAAACAGTCTTGTCTCGAAAGAGAAGCTATCAAAACACATGCTAGCATCCACAAAAAATCAAGAAGAATCAAATTGATCCAAGCTATACCACTCCAAGTTTGTGTCTACACAAACTCTTAATTGTTACAGAAAGAAGCACACACTCTGAAATATTTACACCCCAACTCTTCTTGAACCCAGTGTCAATGTGAAGATGGTATGAGGCTGGATTTGAAATGTAGCTGAAACTAAGAAACGCTTTCCCTTAATAAGAGGTTTTGACTGTTTGAGAATTGTTCAGCCAGCAGAAATCAGAAACCCAGAAAGAGGTATTTGGTGCCAGTAAAAGTACGGTCCTTAACGACTGGCAGCACATTCTGCAACTCTCTGTACATGTTGTTTCAAGTGGCTGCACTGTTTCCTAAAGAGTTTTCTTCCAGAGGAAATTTTTCGTCTCTCAGATGCATTTTTCACTCATTGTTGATTTCTACTTCTGTGGGTTACATGCAAACTGTGGCAAAGATAACAATTATAAATGTAAATTATGCAGAGCTATTAAAAGATTTTAGAAATAGTTGTGGTATATAGTGATATTTTTCAGAACTGCACCCTCTTTTCAGTAAACATGCCTGTTCCCTGTATAGTTAGTTTTCTAACTCACAGACTAAGGGGGAAAGACAAGGAAGTCCCTTAGGTACTTGCAGCTTTTGGGACATCACAGTTAAGATGCTTTAAAACGTCTGTAGGTGAGAGATCCTAGGATGTGGAAAAAGGCATGTAGGCCTCTTAGGAAGTCACTGGCAATGCAGGCAAAGCCTTCCAGAGAGTTTAGCCATTGGTAGCTCACCCCTGGGAAACAAGCAGGCACATGGTGCTGCTGACCAGAGCTGCCCCATAGTTTTTCCAAGATGTTGGAGCAGGAAGCTACCTGCGCAAAGGCTACTCTTTGAGAAGATGCTGGGGACGCTGTTCTCGTTACACCTTTAATATAATTTAATATAGAAGCTGAAGGCCTCCTCTGTCTCTCCTCTCTAATGATAGCATCCCTGCCACCCCTCCAGCTCCTGGGACAGATGTGCAGGCAACTGTCCTGCTCCATGTGTCAGTTTTGGCCACGCAGCTGATGCCATGTGAGCAGGCAGCAGCACTTGTGCTTGCCAGGGTTTCCAATGAGAGACCCTGGGGCTGCAGTAGCCATTCAGTGGGTATCTGCTATATCAGATGGGGGCACATCTGGGAGCTGTCCAAGTAACCCCTGAATGGTGGTGGAGCAGGAGCGTGAGTGGGGTACTAAGCACTAAGGATTCTGCAAGGGTGCCAGGAAAGACAAGGTAACTTCAAATGGGAACTTGCTGGTCCACCTGCCTGGACTTCATTTCCTAAATTCCTCCCACAGCCTCTCTGTCACCAAAATAGGATTTCAGGGTCTCTCCCTAATTTTTTTCCCCACTTTGCCTCATTAACACAGTATATAGGGTTATGCCAAGTTAAAGCAGCTGGTTCTTTTATTTTAATATTTATTTACTCATTTTTGGATACTCAAAACAGTGTGAGTGTGGTTTCACTGCCATGGGAAAATGTCTAGCTTTTGTCACGTTCTCTCACAAGAGCTCTTCAAGAAGCAATAGGGAGGAGAAATGCGATCTGGATTGTGTGGGGTTGTTTAGACACACACAATTTTTCCCAAGAAAATTAATGGTGTAAAAAGCATCTGTAACCTTCCAATGAACCCATGTAAACAGCTGTGAAAGGAGGATTCATGTGACATAATCTTCCTCTGATCCCCTGCATGAAACTCTTTTATCAGTTCCAGGACAACAGCTATCACTAGGTCAGGTTGTAAACCTGTTGGTGCTCCCCATGAAATCTGTATAGCCACCACTGATTAATTCAGTTTTTTTAGAAAAAAAAAAATCCTACATTGTTTCCTTTCTGTCTCATTATTCATTCAGCTGAGGTCTTGGACAGACAAGCACTGAACACTGCCTCTGAGGAAGAACCAAATATTTCAGAGTAATTGACTTCACCCAGTGAAAGCTGTTTGAATTAAATGGACTATAAGAGAAATACAGTTCTTTCAGACTTATTCCCTCTTCCTGACAAAGTATAGTGATCTCTAACCTACTAAAATTCAAAGGTATTTGCTGTACTGCGTAGGCCAATGCATTTGTTCAGTTTTTCTAGTTTTAAGTATTAAAATTGTGTAAACAGATGATGTGAGGCTGATCCCAGCCCCTGGCCTTCCCTTTGAGCCCAAACAGCACAGCTGTGGAAGAGTTATAATTCCTTCAGAAAAAAAAAAAAAAAAAAATAAAGTTCAACATTCCTTTTGTTGAGACTTCGGAGCAAAAATCTGGTTTCACATGAAGTAATGATGGTTTTTCCCAGGGGAAAAAATCCGCAAGCAAAGAGGATATATACACCTGTTTTCCTTTAGTACCAAATATGAAATTTGTATGTGGGCTTAAAGCAGTTTCAGCCTACCTGATGCTACCATTCTGTTTAGTGCCTGCTATCGACTGATAAGAAAATAGAAGTAGATACATTTTTCATTTGATGTTGGAGATACAAAGCGCCTGCCTTCCCTTTTGTTCTTAATCAAGTCTCTCTCCTCTTCTTATGGAAGAAACTTTACATTTTTTTCTCAGTCGTTTCTGGGGATAGCAGAAATGTAAATACAGGCTACAGCACATAGTGGTAGTTAGTATTCAGGTTTTTGATGTTTTCCATTTTCCATCAGGGAAGAAATTAATGATTGAGTCAGATATTTCTCTTGCATTTGTCTATTGCATTCTAGATGTTAATATCATAAAAAATCCCAATAAACACTACAGAGCCCTAAGGCCAGCAGTACTTTATTTGTCTGTAGTGCTACGTCTTCTAGCAGCGTATGTACTTTTAATAGCAAATATACTACCCAGATGTGCTTGCTTTATTTTTTGCTTAGGTGCACAGAAATGCTCCTTACTGTATATCAGAATTCTAACCAATTTTTACAGAAAAAAAATGG
The DNA here is from genome assembly GCA_013400615.1 of Syrrhaptes paradoxus. Classification (NCBI taxonomy): domain Eukaryota; kingdom Metazoa; phylum Chordata; class Aves; order Pterocliformes; family Pteroclidae; genus Syrrhaptes; species Syrrhaptes paradoxus. The sequence continues at coordinate 75,708 of VZTO01002855.1, read as the reverse complement.
GCTTTGGGCAGTGACTCCTCCTATTCCAGCTGTCTGTTCCGCACAGGAGCTTAACAGCTTTTGCCGTTATCTTGAAAGATGGGCAGATATCAAAACCTCCTATTCTCCAGATTTTTCTAAATTTTCACTAATTTGCTATAGAGGAAACATAGCTCTTACAAAGGAACTTAGGAAAAAATAAGTTTTGAGATGAAAGAAAGATTTTAGATTATTTTTCTCCAAGTGATACTACTCTGATAAAACAGTTTTCACAGGGTAACTTCTCCAATTGATGAGTCCCCATCTGAGCACTTCCTAACTGCAGTGATTTTCTGGATGGTATCAGACCCATCCTGGGTCAATCTCTACTGAAATATATCCAAATGCCCCACTACACTAGGCAGAAGGCACCTGTAGAAAAACAGATAGGGAAAACCCAAGATCACCAAGTCTCACTGAAATTTTTATGCAAATTGCCAAATAATATCCAGCTGATCATGTGTGGGAAGCTCTTACAGGTTTCTGACAACTGTGTACAAACTAAGCATGGAAATGAATGTATTATTTACATCACAAAATTGCATTTGCTGTTTCCTGGAAATCTGTGCTCAAAATCATACAGCTTTCTGTAACTAACACAGTGGTTAGTTTTGTTTTGGTAACTGAAAAAAACGCCTGTTAATACTGGCAAGTTTAGTTCCGTTGTGCACTGTGAGAAAAAACGTGTACAGTATCACCAGATATTAGTTTATATTGGTTATTTTATTAAGATCTGGACTCAGAATGACATGGCTACTAGGTGGGAAGATGACTAATTGCATACATTCAGTATGGCAATGAGACTAATGTGAAGGTTTCAGCTGACATCCTCCCTGCCATGATACTCTGATTTCAAAGAGTCACTATGCCTTAGACCAGTATAAAAACAGACTTGAAGAAAAAAAAAATAACTTCTTAATTAGGAAAACTAATTCTTAAATTATTAAATACCAGTAAAGTAAGACTAGTTGAATAAATGGAACGTGTATAGTTGTCCCAAAATCAAAATTTTTGTCCTGCCTTGTTTGTATGACTACAGGATAGGTTGTGTTCTTAGCTTTGGAACAACATTAAAGAATGTGTTTCTTTTTTTTTAATAACTAAGCCTTCCTTTCTCTTTACTAAGCAAAATATAAAACGCATCATATGATGTAGCCTGCTACTGCATGACAACACCCTCCCACACAAGCAATTTCAGTTGAAAAAAAGAAAAATTTTTGTCTTTTACTATATGACTTTACAGAGTCCCTTTGAGAAGGTACTGCATACTATCATTATTTCCAATACATTAGATGCTTGGAAATTGTTTGAACTACTCCACAGATCCATAAAATGAAAACAATGTTGTCCATAGATTTGGAAGATATGGCAGAATACAGCACAGGCCCTGCAGGAAAGCACCATGGATGACAGGAGGAAGGCAGGAGACCAGTACAGCTGACTGAGGACCTCCTGGTCAAACTGAAACACAAGACGGAAATACATAGACAGTGGAAGCAGGGACATGCTTCCCAGGAAGAGTATAGTGATACCTCTCAGAAGTGTAGGGATGGGATAAAGAAAGATAAGGCACAGCTGGACATAAATTAGGCAAATGATGTGAAGAATAATAAAAAGAGCTTCTACAGGTACATTGATCAGAAAAGGGAGACGAAAAATTTTACCCTCCCTGATAAGTGAGACAAGGTCCTGAGGAAACTGGATGGCAGGGAGGTGATTAAAGACAGCCAACATTTCTTCAAAAAAGGCCTGACTAATGTGGTGGCCCCCTTTGGTGGAAAAGGGAAGAGCAACTGATGCCATCTACCTTGGCTTTTGTAAGGCCTTTGTCATGGTCCCAGACAACATCCTTGTTGTTAAATTGGAAAGATATGGATTTGATGGATGGACTATTCAATGGATAAGGAATTGGCTGGAACTGGCTGGATGGCTGCATCTAAAGAGTTGCAGTCTATGGCTCACTGTCTAAACAGAGATCAGTCACAAGTAGAACTCATACTATTCAATATTACTAATGACATAGACAGTAGGATTGAGAGCACCCTCAGGAAATTTGTGGATGACACCACACTGAGTGATGTAGTTGGCTCGAAGGATGCCATCCAGAGGCTTGGGAGGTGGGCCCCTGTGAACCTCATGAAGCTCAACAAGGCCAGGTACAAAGTCCTGAACGTGGGTCAGGGCAATCACAAGTATCAATACAGGCTGAGTGATGAATGCATTAAGACCAGCCCTGCAGGGAAGGACTTGGGAATAACAGTGGATGAAAAATTAGATATGAGTCAGCAATGTGTGCTTGCAGCCCAAAAATCCAACAGTCTCCTGGGCTGCTTCAAAAGTAGTACGGCCAGCAAGCCAAGGGAGGTGATCCTGCCCCTCTACTCCACTCTTGTGAGACCCTGCCTGGAGTACTGCATCCAGCTCTGGAGTCCTCAGCACAGCACTGACATGGACCTGTTGGAGCAAGTCCAGAGGAGGACCACTAACATGATCAGAGGCTCTGGAGCACCTCCCATGTGAGGACAGGCTGAGAGAGTTGGGGTTGTTCAGCCTACAGAAGAGAAGGCTCTGGGTATACTTTAGAGCAGCCTTCCAGTACTTCAAGGGGGTCTACAGGAGAGATGGGGAGGCACTCTGCATCAGGGAGTGTACTGATACACTACAATACTTAAAGAGGGTTCATAACAAAGATGGAGAGAGACTTTTTACCAGGGCCTGTACTAATAGGACAAAGGGTAACAGTTTTAAACTAAAAGAAGTTAGATTTAGCTTAGATGTAAAGAAGAAAATATTTACAATGAGGATGGTGAGACACTGCAACATGTTGCCAAGAGAAGCTGTGGATACCCCATCACTGCTGTGAGAGTCCTGATCTAGTAGATGTGCCTACATGTGGCAGAGGTGATAGAAGAAGACAATCTGCAAAAGTTCTTTCCAATCCAAACCATTCTGTAATTCTGTGGCTAACCCATCCAGCCTCCTCTGATTGTCAGCAAGCAGCCTGCCTCTGTGGGTCTTACGAATCTGAGCACTGGGCTCATCTAACTGGATGCCACTGGACACCAAATTTCAGAAAAAAACCCAATCTTTTAATGAGAAGACTATTGGAAGACTTCTGTTGGTTTATGAGTGCTCACTGGATTTTCAGAAACACTGACGAAATACATCAAAACCCGTGCCCAAACTATCAGAAAAACACACGAAAGTCCTATATAAACTAAGAAGTTTCATCTAAGGTTTCCAAATATAGTTACTTATCATGTAACTTATATAAAGACTGTATATATGATTTCAGCTTCATTTCTAGGTCTTAAATTGTTCTTACATTTGAGAACATGTGGGTCACAGACTGACACAACCATTTACACTTCCTATAACAGCGCTTAGATTTGTAATATTAAAATATCTTGTAGCAGATCTTGTCAAGACTGGTTGAGAATAACATTATACAGACCCACACACATTTATATTTTAAATAACTAAGGCACCTGAAAGGTGAAATGAAAAAAACAGAGTACATAGATATAAGGCAATTTCCTGACCAATATGCTGTTCATCATTAATCAAACTAGGGTAAAAACCCAGGTTTCATAACTCCAAAGTTCATGCATCATGTACACTAGTCTTCACCTTCTCCTTCACTTGTCACATAGTACTGTAAACAGTGGGATTTAAATCTTGCAGAAAATCAAAGTGTTTTATAGTTCAGGAATGTAAGAGCTCCAGGTTTGTTAGAGGGAGGGAATAGCTTGTATTGACTGTGCTTGAAAGCTCAAGAGCTCATTGAAAGCAGTATATTATTTCTTCTTATAAACTGTGTGACTGAACAATAATTATTTGATAATATAGCTAAGATAAGCTTCAGGGAGATGAAAAGTTTGGTCCATGACTGTAAATAAGAAATACTGCAAAGCTAGGAAATAGAAACCATTAGTATAGATGCATCTTTGTACCCTTTTATTCTGAATTTGCTAATAACCAAAGAAGTATATGTTTTTCACAAAACTGTCACCGTTTACTTAATTTAAATTAAATAATGCTGGTGCTTAAGAAAATTGTTATATTGTACTACAAATACAATATAATTCAATGTTCAAAGTCATGAAAAAAGAATCTTATTTTCCTTCTGTCTTGCAGTGCAGCTTTTTGGATAGTCCAAGAGAATTCTCTGTTCCCTTTTCCCTCTGACAATGTTTTCTCCCAATTTCTGTGGAAGACCAGACTTTGCTGACAAAGCTAGCAGGACTCTTATCAAACTGTACAATCCTGATCCAAACCTCAATTCATGTACTGATAGGCATGAGGAAAAGCTGCAACTTATGTATAGCCTTTCCAACAACCACCTTCTTCAACTTTCCTCGTTGTTTCTGACTGCAAGCTCTCCAGTTGACATACAGGTATTCTTTTCTTTGCTCATAAATCAAAAAAGTTTGTGCTTTCTGAGTACCCAGTGCATTGGAAATTATGCCAGCACTGCAGCACTGCAAGAAACCGTGGCAGTTGTTGTACCAGAAATGTAGTGGATCTGTGATTTAATCCATTTCAGGTCTACTGCACCACTAAACATGGCTAAAGAAATCTGCAAAAGAAGATTTATTCTCTTGTTTAATCAGTCATAATTCCTTAGCATGTTCAGTAGAACATAATAAAAATCCTGAAAATTGCAAAAGACATAAAAACTGTGATAACCAATTAAAGTAATAGTATGTTAAGTCTAGAATCATGAGCTCCAAAATATGATAGCAGGAATATGAATTAAACAATTCTGACACAAATCCTTGGGTGCAGTTTTGTTGTTGCTAAATGCGCTATATCTTCACTATTCATTCATGTTTGTGAATACTTACTTAACGATTTTGTGCATTACCTATGAACAAATGACATCATAGCTCTTGCTTGAAACAGTAGGTTGCTTATCACAAATATTTGACGACATTTGGTGAACCAAAGGATTGCTGCAGTAGTAAAAGGAGGTGTACCTTTATCCAGAAAGGCACAGGCTTTGCACAGGCTACTGACAGCATATTTTTATAGAATTCAACTTCTTTTTTTTTTTTTTTCACTGATGGAATTTGTATATTAGTCTTGTAATACTGATTCCACAGAGAATTAAAAAGTTGAAACAGCACAGAAATAAATCTGATAAACCCACTTCATTTCTATGTTTATTTACAGTCTAGATAAAATTTGCTCAAAAGTTCTCAATTTTAAAATGTGAAAGGTTTTATAAAGTGTTGCTCTTTTAACCTCTAGCCATTCTTTGACTTCAGGGACTCAAAACAGAAGGACATTTAGATCAATGACTGTAGATGAATCCTAGAATAAAGGCAAATAACCTGTCATTATTGAAGACAGTCATTATATTGTTAGCAATTTTAAAAGAAACAAGGTCTTATCCCAAATCAGGGATGCATGGACATCAACAACATGAGCATGTATACTTCACAGCATAAACTCCAACACTTTGAAGTATGTATTGCCTCAACTGTCATCCCATTTCTTTCAAAAAGATATCACAGAAAATAAAATACTGATGATCGCTGAAGAATATTAGCCGCCCTATTTTACTCACAAAAATAATGACAGAGTACATATGTCAGTGTTAAAATCATACTCAGGATATTTAAGCATTGATTCTTGGTGTGTTTTATAAAATATAATAATAACCCCTTTATTCTCAGGTGGCAAGCAGAAAATTGTTATGCTTCACTTTTAAATTAGGTGTAGAAGAAAATCCTGTATGACTATGTTTAAATTCTTGTCAATTTTTTTCACACTTCCTGTTTCTCTTGAGTAACAGAAACACTTGTTCAAATTATTTCCTTCACCTGTGATCTATTATTGATTCATAGCCTTTTTTTTTTTTTTTTTTTTTTTTTTTTTTTTTTTTTTTTTTTTTTTTTTTTAATTAAATTTTTTTTTTTTTGTGAAGACATGACAGCTGTGAAAGAGGCTGTAGAAATGAAAAGTAGGTTTACTAGAACCGGGCAAAATTTTGGATTCAACCAAAATGCGTTGGTTGACCAAAACTGTTACCAAATGCTTGCCAAATAGGTGAAAAAAAGGGAGGGAGGAAGTGAGTCAAATAAATCTAATTAAAAAGTTGAAAATGTTAAATAGTTCATTTTAACATCTTTCCAAATAAAGTATTTCCATTTTCTCTGTTTTTAAATGTTTTTTTTCTTTCAACACTTAACAAGTTTTCATTGTAAGTCTGTAAAATCCTAATACGAAGCAACATTTTTCATTTTGAAATGCATTGAAGTGATATTTTCTAAATTTTACATTTCACCAGTGATACTGAAAACCCTTTCAGTTCAGAGTGACTTGAATTTTAATTTTTTTTAATAATTTTGGTAAGTGAATCAAAAGACAGCTTTGCACAACTCCGACAGCAACTGGTTTGTTTTTTTCTGAGTATTTTTTGCTTGTGCTTAGCAAATAAATCTTTGTCCTTGCAACACATGAAAAAAATATTGTATTCTCTGCATAAGATCTTTTGCTTACAAGAAAACTAGATATTCGTTCATGTGGGTTTTCATTGTATTCTGTCTAATACGTTTATGGTGGCTTTGATGTGAGGAATTAACTCATCTTCACCGTCTCCTTCTGGAGCTGGTGCGTGCTCTAGGAGTGAAAGCCAACTTTCCAGTTTTAAAAAGAAAGCTGTGTATGAAAAGATGTTAATGTCTCTTTAGTGTGATTATGATAGGACTGTCAAGTATTGTCAAGATTTGAGAGCCACCACAATCCTTGGAGCTAGTCTGTTCTAGTGGCTTCTAAGGGATGTAATTGCTAAGGGAGGAAAAGTGGCAGTGACCAACGTGAGGGCATTTGTGTTTGCATTTTCTCCCTCTAGTCCCCACTGCTGAGTATTCAATAGTGACAAAGGTCTCCTGTTACTGCCATCAGCAGTATTTTGTCTAGAAATTCACACAGGAGAAACAAAGAAGGATCCATATGAAACATTGCCCAGGTTTTGCTCTCCTTCCACAGGCTTCCAAAACAATATTTAGTTGAGGTAACTAATAATGGAAAATAAAAAAAAAAATCAGTTGTTTGAACTGATGTGAAACCAAATAAATCTTAGCATCAAAATCCTCATGGAGACAATCATTTGCATGACATGATATGGAAAAAAATTGATTAGAGCACACTATCAAAAATGAGCAACGGGAATCCACTGTAAAATTATTAACATTATTAGGCTGCAATAGTCACTGAAAAGTTAATTTTTTTACTTAAATGAAAGAACATACTAGTCTGTATAGACTGGTTGACACAAAAAATGTAAAGGAGTTTTTGCTGGTGGAGAAAAACTGGGTGCAATTTGCACTTTATGTTGCCAGCTTCTGAGATTTTATCAAAAATCTTGTGGTATTTGGTATTGGTCTGAAATATTTATTGACATAGAAACCAATCACAAGACTTCTGGGGAATTAGTTTATGGTTTTTGAGCATCTGTGATTTGCAATATTAGTTTGTCCTCAGCATCAGACCAGTACAGTCACTTTCCATTGCACAAAACTCTTCATAAATCTTCCATATGCTATTCTAAACTAAAACCCTAGCATTCCAGCATTACTCACCCATACATAATTTACTCTACCTCACATGCTTCTGGAAACAAGGTTTCACCTGGTTTCACTCATATGAAAAGGAGATTGTCATTTAGCTTTGGCTGCAGCCATGGATGGCTTTCAAATTCCATGTAGTCCTGCAACATATGGGTGGTATTTAATTCAGAAGGAATATCTTCAGTCCTCACTTGCCCTTCAAATGTGGAACAGTGGGGATGGAGAGAAGCCTTTGAATGAATAAGTCATTTGATAGATGTTCTGCTTATTCCTGTCTGAGAATTTTTATAAGCAGTTTGCAATTTTCTCATACACATTAGTCATTCAAAATTGCTGCTTATTTTGTGCAAATACTCTGCGGTCTGTCAATTGTATTCCAGCAGATCCTTCCAAATATATGAAATTTGAGACACTCTAGATAATTTCTGACTGAAGACAGAGTTCATGCAATATTACTTTTGTTCCTCAGTTTTTGACCACAGTTTTCAGAACCCAGATTTCCTTCTACAGACGTACCTTAACAAAACCAAAATCAGTTTTCCATTAATATTTCCTATGTTATTGCAAAAACTATGACCAATAAACTAGTTTACTAGAAAATCTACAGATATTAAACACAGGAGAAAGAAAAATGGGAAGAGTAAACTGCTGTGAACATACAGACTTCTTTTGAAGGTAAGGATAGGGGTCCTTATTCAGCAGACCTTCTAGAGGAAGCTTAAACTGTAAGTACCTGATTCATCCCATGAATCCCTTTCAGCATATTTAAAGTAAAATCTGTGATATTTTAATATTTCAGCATACCTGTAAGAGTGCTGCACACCACAGCAAAACTAAAGTTGTCATGGCAGAATTAAAAGAATGAATAATTATCATAAATTACTATACGATCACTGAAGTGCAGTTNGGCAATGGGTTCAAGCTGGAACACAGGAGGTTCCACTTGAACATGAGAAAAAACTTCTTTCCAGTGAGGGTGACAGAGCACTGGAACAGGCTGCCCAGAGAGGTGGTGGAGTCTCCTTCTCTGGAGACATTCAAAGCCCGCCTGGATGCGTTCCTGTGTGATCTGATCTGGGTGTTCCTGCTCCGGCAGGGGGATTGGACTGGATGATCTTTCGAGGTCCCTTCCAATCCCTAACATCCTGTGATTCTGTGATTCTGTGATTCTGTGATATTATTCTATTTCATGAAAGAATTAATCCCACCTGTATTTAGCTAACTACAAGTTGCCATCTAGACTAAGATGATCACCTCATCAGCTGAGTAGTCAGTGGGGAGGACTCAGGCAACACATTCCCTGGAGGAACCTAGTCATAGCTGACCAGAAGAGAGCTAACATGACTAACTTTTACTACAGACCCAACAGATGGTGAAAGCAGAATGGGAAAAAGAACAGATGGGTCAAAACAATCATGGACAATTTTCTGAAGTTCTTACGAAATACAATTCTGCTGGGCAGTAAAATCCACAAACAACTGGACTATGGGCCATTTTAAGCAATCTGCACAGAAAACATGCTAATGACTCTACCCAGAAAAGTGATTGAAGATGTATGAGAACTGTAGTCAATACATTTTATAATCTCAAATTGATCAGGATTTGTGTATAAAAAAGGGCTTATGCGCCTCAAATGTGTTTCAAATGTTGGGAATTTAGCCTTCCTCACACATAGTCATTGCTCAGGTTCACATATATTTCCAAACAGAATAAATATGGCTTTGATGTCATGCAAAATCTTTTCAGCTTTTGTTTTTGCTGTGGAGGACTCCTCAGAAATAAACAGCTTGACCAACTGGCGAATGTATCACCTTGACTCACTTGAATGAACACTACAAAGTAATAACATAATATGTCACATTTCTTTTTATACCAGAAGAAATCAGACTCCAAGGAGTATTTCCAAGAAAAGTTCTGTGATTCAGAAAACAAAGAGAGAGTCAGGAAGACCTGGGAAAATTCACTTTATCTCAGGTTTCATCTTTACTACTTAGACCATAAGCTCTTTGGGACAGGATCTGTTTTTACCTGGTTATTGTATAACGCCTAACAGAAAGAGATGTCTAGAGGAGCATAAAATTTAATAACAACTGAAAAATTATCTATTTAGTGTATAAAAGAGAAGTAGGCTACTGAGTACAGTTTAGTTCTAATTACAAAAAGAAATATGAATGATAATTCTATTAAACACCTGCATGTGAATAAACCATATGGAAACTGGGTTAAGTTTTTTTCTAACTTCCTCTAGAAGCGGAACTGAAATTGCTGACATGTATGTACAGGTGAACATCTGTGCATAACATCCACTGATGTCTTCTCTCACTACTCAACTGCCTCTCTTACTTGCTAAGAAATTTCATTAGCTTTTATTATTGCAGCAAGCATTACTCTCACATTGAAAAGAATGGAAGATATCAGGGCTACCTGATTCATATCATAAGGCAACTGAAAAGGGTGGTGAACTGAACAGATTCACCACCTGTGTGGCCACTGGACCACACAATAACAATGGATCCAACAATGAGATCAGAAAGTAGAAATGCCTTCTACATCAAGTAGTGCAACTGCACGGCAGACCAGAACTGTTCCCTAAAGTATACTTGCTAATGCATTGTCCAGTTAAGTTTTAAATGTCCCTCATAAATGTGTGTAGCGCACAGAATTTCCCTGTATTGTAATATTCCTGCAGGGTCTGACTAAAGATCCAAACATCCTGTCTTAGTGTCTGTACCACCTAGGAAGAAATTTATGAAATGTTTTGGTCCTGCTGCTTTCTGGTTGTTTGGGCATCAGGGAAATATGAAACTAAGTCAGTTGGATGCTGTAAGTCTTCTTTTCCTGTTGACTCTGGCACAAAAGTACATATTTTGGGGCTGGAAAACCGAGATGTTCTCCGTGAATACCCAAGTGGTTTAAATTTCATAATAGAGGATCAGCTAATAAGGAAAAAAAAATTTCCTTTACTGAAAATATTGGATAAATTTTAGTGAGTGGGATGACATGGAATGGTCTCATCATTCTGTCATTCTGTCAATCCACGAAGGAGATAGAGGAAAGTAATAGCCATGTTTACTCTGAGTCTATGGACAAGGATCTGTGTTTGATCATGTGAGCAAAAGAAAAGCAGTATATATCTAAAGAATCTGAGCTTTTTCTTCTGACTAATACATTTCATTAGCCCATGGTGTTTCTCCGGCTTGCCTGCTTTCAAATATAACAGAAGAAGAAATTGTAATTAAGACATGATAGAATAAAATATTATGTATACTGCATAGTAGAATACAATAGTTCTTAATGTGTGGAACACACACTACTCCGAAGTGTAAGTCACCAGCACAGGTCCAGAAGCGCCGTTTTCAATGATGGAGATACTTAGAAAATACTATTAGGCAATGCACAGTATATATAATATATATAAACAAAAAGGCATTCTTATAAAATGTATTAAATTAAATACTTAACAAATTATCAAAAGTGGGAAAGGTTCAGTTAAAGGCTGGTGCCCAGAGAAAGTTCAGATGGGAGGGGCAATATTTAGCAATATTGTTTTCCTTGTAAACCAAATGAAAAATGGAGGAATGCCTGACAAGTGTTTCTTTCCAGGACAAAGATGCTGAAGAGAAAATTTGATGTATGCGTGCCAGAACAATAGTGTTAGGTTTCTAAAATCAGCTCAGCTATCATTAATGTCCTTAAGAGGAAACCCCTGCAGAGATTTCAGTTGAGTGCAATGACCACCTCTTTATGTACAGCCTCCTCCTGGTTTTCAGCCCTGGAGGCGAGCTCTGTTGGTCAGTAGTGTGTGGTGTATCACCCAGAAGCAATTTTTACTCAGGAGTTAAATGGAAAGAGATGGAAAGAACTGGGTCCAAGAGGAAAGTTGGCCTCCCCTTCTTGGGGCTCTGACGGTGACCTCATAGCTTCAACACTCATTCATCACTACAGTGGCATTTGTGTGCAACAGCACACTTCAGGAAAAAAATTTCTGAAGCCACTGATATCCCCTGTACCAATTCCAAGCTATTCTTTCCTTAGTCTACATAAAGGATTATATGATCATCATCTGCATCACTTTGTTTTTTCTTTTATACCAGAGGCTCCTCAGCAATGTGCACCAGTGTCCCTTGCATCAGAGACCTTTGTCTTTCCCTCTCGCCCTTTCCCAACAGCTCTGCTCCTCAGTGAAGAATTCTCTCTTGCTTTATACTTGTGCCCTTCAGCCTCACGTTTGGAGAACTGGTCAGTTGAATGACTGGGCTGTTATCTCTTGGACTTGCACTGCAGTTCAAGCATGCATAGAACCTGTGCCTGAAGTTACATAGGAGGTGGCTTTGGTTGTTGTTGTGAAGATCTTTCCCAAAGTCTGGCTCTTCTAATGGGCCCTTTGAGCAGACACAGAAGCATGAAATTCCAATGAATGTCATGGGAAAGAAATCTTCACTTCTATCCTTTTTCTGTATTTCCAAGAAAGAAGAGTTACAAATTTAGAACAAAAAGAGAAAAAGACTGAAATACCCCTTTAAGTACACTGGGAGATTTAAAAGAACAAAGAATTTCTCACTATTTCAGTTGCAAGCATGGGTATTTGTTCCATATTTTTATGGCACAAGACAAAGATTCATACAATACATTAATTCTCATGGGCTGGAAAAGATGTTGCATTTCATAAGGCTTTACCCAGAGACTGTACAGCTCGATTAGTTGTATAAATCATCACTTGGATGATGATCAGCCTGCCTCACAACACATTAAATATTTTTAAACTATGTAGATTAAAATAGTTAATTCGTATGCAGCTGATTTATTAGGTGTAAAATGACTTCTGAGGTATAATTTATTCAAATCTGTGTGAATACATGGTTCTGGCAAGGCAGAACAAAGACATCACGCATGGTTTCCTGAAGCAAAATTCGGAGCCTGTGAAAACTCAGAGTCACACAAAACAATTAAGACATTAATTTTTTTTCACAAAAAAAAAATTATTTTACTTGCCTGGTTCAAAATGAACTAGTTTCCACTATTCATAGATTTTGCTTTAAATATATAATACTTCAAGACAAAATTACTAAAGAACTAATGAAAACTCATTCAAACACTTATTGTACATAAGTTCTGGATTTGGCTCTGAATGTGTGTTTAAAAATACATCTCTTCAGTGGGTAGGAGACAGAATGCTTAACTAACGAAGCAAGAAAAACATTAAGACAAGCATGCTAGTGGTTGAGCTGTCAACTATCATTTGCTGAAGAATCTTTCACAGTATGATATAGGTCAACATTTAAAGAAACAGTGCTTGACGTTGGCCAGTTTTAGTAGTTTAGATATATACATTTGTTAAAAATCTATATTTTTTTATAGTGTGTTTCTGTGAGACTGAATGTGAGAGACAGAGAGAGATGCTGTACTCTCAGGGATCCTTACAGCTCAGCTCAGCTCAGCTGAGCTCTCCCCTCATGTCACAACCAGCTCACTCCAATGCTTAACAGGGAAAAGTGAAAAATAGAGCCCTTTTTCTCCTCTAGCACATCTGTGCCTGATATTCCTTCACTTTTAGGAATATTGACTTGTCATTGAGACAGCCACACAGCATTAGCACGGGTCCATAATATGTTTTCAGGTATAGGTGCTATGATCCTATTTATTTCAAATAAACCTATGCAAGTTTTGTCTAGTTTGTTACTTCTTGAGAAGCTACTTTAGGCAAAACACCAAATAACGGGGCTTTTTGTGTGTAGTGCAATGTCCCTATGTTTTTGTTGTGCCTTCATCACCTTTGCAATTGCCTTTGCAATTTGTCTACCAAACCCGGTTATGATTAAAGCACTTTAAACAAAAAAGAACAGAACCAATCTGAAAAGCAGAGAGAAGGGTCCTTGAGGAAAAACAGCTCAGCATTTCTGAGCCCAAGTGGTGGGATGAACCTACCACAGAAGTTTATGGGAACTGGACAAGCAAACAAGCAAGAAAAAGGGTATCAAGAGGAACTGAGCTCTCAGAACATGGGGACAAGATCAAAAGGGAGTCAAGGTTACAAAGATGGAAACAAACTCTAGAGGGGTTTAGAGACAAGTGTGAAGCCTGTGGGAAGTCTAAACCTTTAGACCAGCTGTTACCTTTAAAAGTCAACGGTGCCTCCAGTTTAGGCCTAGTCTAGTATAGCCCCTTTGTAAAATAGAGTATCAGCTTGAGTTGTCCTAACTTTCCAGCAAAAATCTTACATTTCCTGTGTCAAATTTAAATTCTCAATTATTCTGTTAATTAAATATAAGTAAAGTCATGTTTAACATTGATTAAATGACACTAGACTCCTTACAACGTAAGATAATCACATTGTAAGCTCCCTGGAGCAAAAGCCTCTTCCATGGAAACTCTCTATGCCTAACTGAGTGGGTAAGAATGAGTATTAAGGTTAGATTATGATCATCATCATCAAAAAAGAACCCACAGATAGCTCTGAAGATGAACTGAAGATAGTCACAATTACAAAGTTGGAAAACTGATGAAAAATAATTAAATATTTATTTAGTTTGGCTCTTAGATCTTAAACTGCATCTAAGTTTTCCGGTAACATTGAGTTTCAAATAAATAGCCCTCTGGTTTAACATAATAACACACATACAACTCTGCTTCACTAGTTATCAGTAATAAAATATCAAGAGGAGTTACAGTGATTCTATTAATACGAAACTATAATATATTAATAAAGAAAAGCTCTGAACAGGAGCAGACCCTCTTCCCCAAAATGCTGAATTCGGGACACTGCTTCCTCTACTTCTTGAAGGAGAGAATAGAAAAAAAGAGCTGGAGACTTCCCCAAGCAAACATGAGTCTTCATTTATGGAAATGAACAGGAAAACTCATTTTGACTGGGACACCTCTCTTGGTTTCTCACTCGGGAGTTCAGATTAAGTGACGAAACTCTTTGCCTAGTAAATGCATCTTCTAATCACAAAGCCGGCAACCCTCCTTAGAAAAAATCTGTGGTAAATATCCAATAACAAAGACCAGTGCCACAGGCAAACTGAACAGGAGGCCCCGGCCATATGGGCACACTAATGCTTCAGAAACCTCCTAATAGGCACGAAGTTACAAGTGGAGACAGACCACAGCATGCCAGTAGTTCTTCTAAGGTCAGTGTGCTTACAGGCTGGCACTTACGCAGCAACTTTTGCAGTAGCATCAGTGTCTGACGAGCATTTTACATTTTCTCTTATTTGCTCAGCGCAGGGACAGTTCTAACCATGGCTTTGGAAACCTCTCCTTTGCAGAGATGCTTACCTGCCTTTTTTTCAGAAAGCCTTGCTACATAAACTTTTCATAACAGAGCTGCTTTAAAGTTGATTGACTATGAGGAGGTAATACCTTCTGCATGCTCTATAGGAAATATCCATTTGGGATTATAATTTAAAGAATTAATATTAGTAGAATTTACATCAATTTACCTTCTTTAGTCCTTTTCCACGGCTACAGTAGTACAGAATGGTCACGCTAAATATATCAAGGTTGAAAATTAAAATATTCTGCCCATATACTGTTTTTAATGTTGTCTCTATACTGTTCCAACCTGGTCCATAGTCAGGAAACTAATAACTTTCAGAGAAAATGGGACTATTCTTTGCTGTTTGCAAGGACCTCTCCCTGTTAGCTATAAACTGGACAAACCTTAAATGCTTCCCGTAGCTGCTGATAAGCACCCAAAACCTCTGAATGGCTTGCATTTGCAAAGCTAGGAGGGAAATATTGTAAAAAGTCTTTCCTGTAATTTCAGACAATTCCTGTTTAAGATCAAGCCAGAAATTCTTCACAAATAATTTCTCTCAGGGTACAGAGGTATTTCCTTTTCAGGTTTTGGCTGCGACCCAAAGTGCAAAGGCATGAGGAAAAAAACCTAACGATAATCAGAAAGTTAACCAAATCCTTCCTATCTCAAAAACACTTCCACTAATACTTGCACTACAGTTTGGCAGACGCAGTAAAAATTTATGTCAACCTATCTTAATGGCTTCTCCGTCTTGACACCCTCATAGGTAAGATGCCCTGTGATCTTCAGTTGCCTCCTTGTGATGGGGTAGTTTCAGATAAAGGACATTCTTAAAAACTGAAAAATATCATTCACTTCACTCTACATTTGCAAATGATTGCACTGGCTGCGTAGTGGGTGGGATTTCTTACCAACTAATGCGAGGGGTGTCTCCATGTATTTTTCTCATGGCTCCAAATACCAACACAAGCATCAGCAGATAAAAGGGGATATTGAAGATCTGTTCTGAAAGGACACATGCTTTTCTTCTAATATTTTTCTCACTCTTTGGCTACTTTCATTAATTTAGTTTATAAACCTCTTGACATTATTTTATCTTTTTCTAATAGGACAGTGAATATATGTACCCTCTTCATTTTATTTACCAGAAAATAGTAATCAAAGGCAGACAGACCATCTGGAACAGATGTCAAGTTCTCTAACACGTGAGCTCAAGAAATCTGAGCTCTGAACTATACTTTGACTGCAGTTCTGGTTTGGATTTCAGGTAAATAATTTAAAATAGGAAAACTGTGCCAACATAAATCAATTTCCTGTGTTATTTTTGTGTTTAAAGTAACAGCAAGTGCCTCATTCCTGAGTGACATGATGAGACCACATCATAGCAAGGGCAGAAATACCCCCCAAAAAGACTTGGGTTTGGCTTCCTGATTTCTTTCAAAATGAGTGTTGCCAAAAGGCTCATGTATGCTTAAACGAGAACCCATCAGAGACCTCATCATGGGTTAAGTATTGTGATTTGCAAGTCTTCTTCTGTTTCTAGTTATAGCAGGAGAGGAATGGAAAGTATGAATTCAAGGTAACAATCCTTGTCTCCTTTTCTGTCACCAAAAAATTTATACTTATGGCCCAAAAGGTACTTTAGGTTCAGTATTCTATTTCACTTCATCATTCTTTAATGGTTCGTACAGTCACAAGCAGTATAAAGTCTAAAGCAACATCTAACCCATTAAAGGACTTTGTATTGGGGACCATTCTCTGGGTTTTGTTGCGTGGGGACTGGCCCATGTCCATGCTTTTAAAGTCTCCCGCTTCCTAAGACAGGGTGGACACATCCAGATTATTTGCTAGGAATGGTCCATGCTCTGTGTTAACTTCTGAATTCTCCTTAGGATATCCCTGGGAGAGCGCCAGTTGGCTTAGGCCAAAATGGTTCTAGCAATTAGACAGCACAAAGGCTGCCCCATGGTCCTCTGCATTTATTAACATAGACATAGAGTAGAAGTCCTGGCATCCAGATGGATCTTATCCTTTCAGAAAAGGAGGCAATTTCTCAATACTAGTGTGACCTGTTGGTCACAGGAGGTAATTTTCCCCCTCTGCTCCACTCTTGTGAGACCCCCACCTGGAGTACTGTGTCCAACTCTGGAGTCCTCAGCACAGGAGGGACATGGACCTGTTGGAACAAGTCCAGAGGTGGGCCACAAAGAGGATCAGAGGGCTGGAGCCCCTCCCCTATGAAGACAGGCTGAAAGAATTGGGGTTGTTCAGACTGGAGAAGAGAAGGCTCTGGGGACACCTTCTAGCATCCTTCCATTACTTCAAGGGGGCTACAGGAGAGATGGGGAGGCACTCTGCATCAGGGAGTGTAGTGATAGGACAAGGGGTAACGGGTATAAGCAGAAAGAGGGTAAATTTAGACTAGACACTAGGAAGAAGTTTTTCACTGTGAGGGTGGTGAGACACTGGAACAGGTTGCCCAGAGAAGCTGTGGATGCCCCATCCCTGCAGGTGTTCAAGGCCAGGCTGGATGAGGCTTTGAGCAACCTGGGCTAGTGGAGGGTGTCCCTGCCCATGGCAAGGGGAGTTGGAAACAGATGATCTTTAAGGTCATTTCCAGCCCAAACCATTCTATGATTCTATGATTCTATGATTAATACACACTGAAGGCACTCTTCTTCTGTTAGTGGTTGCATCAATATAGCTAAGATACTTGTGACATTCACTGGAACTGCATCCAGAAATAAAAACATGTTTCTGTAAATGCAAGCCTTCCACTTTTGGCAAGTAGTAATTCCCATGACCCACAACTCTGCAGGCAGCTACTTCACCGCATGTTCAGTGGGCAATACTTGGCATCAGCAGCAGTTACATACACGGAGCAAAGGTGGAAACGTCATGCATCTGCAACACACTAGGCATAAGAAGTGTTTTCACTGAGGATTTAGATGAAAAATAAGTAATATGCAAAAAAAATCACAGTGTAGATGGATTTTAGGGGAATACTTAATGATCATTTCAGAAACTCTAGGTCAAACAGAATAAAAAAAAAAGTACTTGAAATTTTGACAGGTACAGATTTTAAAACATAAAGCCAATCATTTTCAACTCTTAGAAAATCTTGTTATCTAACTAGAATAGGATAAGCAACTTTCTTGAAGACTATATGAAACTGTTCAGTGTTGAAATTAATAAGAGAACAATTTTCTCATGTCCTTTTTGAAATCTCCTCTCTCAGTAGACAAGCAAAAAAAAAAAAAAGCTTTTTTGAATTTCCAGTGGAAATTTTGAGTGGGAATTGAAAATGCAGACAAACATACATTAGTCAAAAAGCTGCTTAAAATAAACTGGATTCTGCTAAAATTTTAACTTGAGTTGAAGCTAATTTGGGAATGTTTCAGAACAACTCCTACATTATCTGAACACTTTGCCAACAGTAAATGATGTAATGTATCTGGTCGATTACTGGAGACTGTCATGTCACCCCTCATGTCACCCTTTTTTCACTCATAAAAAAAAATAAAAAGCTTATGTTCTCAATATTTCTAAATTACTTTCTGGACTGGAAAATGACTCTCAGATGAGCACTTAAAGGGCTTCAAGAAAATATCCTTCAATAAGAGCAAAACAATTTAAATATAATAAAAAAATGCATTAAGATTTTGCAGTCTTCCCATTAGATAATTCATTCAGTTTAATTTTTAGGAACAGTAGGAGAAAACTTCATGCAAAAAAGGGCTATGCGTATTCAAGGGTACTCCACAAGGCTTGATGTGGCTTTGTCCTAGTCTACATTGTGGAAAGGAGACATGTCCCTGGGCTATTCCTTCTGAGCTCCATTGGTATGGCACATCACAGCTCTGAGATTTGTTTTTCCTAAACTAGTTGGAAAGACGATGACACTCTTTACAAGCTGAAGAAAAGAAAGCCAAAAATTACTGGGTGGCTGAGGGGGAGACGGGGAGGAGCGAGGAATTGATCTTAGGCTTCGGCTTCATGATGAAACTACCCACTTTGTGGGAGCTCCCTGCTTTGTATACATTAAGCAGCCTGCAAAGAAGAACTCTACACATAGAGTCTACATCCAGCTAATCAAGATTAATCCCACTTTATATTTGGAATGAAGATACACACACATGTACATGTCTGTGCAGGTGCATGTGCAAGTACGTTTGCATATGCATCCTTCTGTTTTTTCTTTGCTCCTTGGGTTTGTTTCTTTCCTTTACAGGTGCCATTTTGCACAGCAAAATTATTTCCTTTTTTCCGCTTGTGAAGAACTCGTGTTTGCTGCTAAGAGCTCAGCCTTTACAGAAAATTATTACAGACATAAGTATAGTTTTCCTTACAGTTAGGCTAGACAAATGTGATATGTGTTGAATAACATTTCTCACTGAAGGAAAAAGATGCCAGTATTACAGCCTGTTGTTCTGATATACCCGCTTGTCCTTTAGTCTGCAGAATTGTCATTCCCTGGGGCATGTAAACCGTGGGCTGGAACCTTTCCTGCCACTTTCAGAGGTAGAAGTGGGAGCAAAAACCTTGCAGCAATCATACCACAGGTGCTCTCTACTCCCTCCGTCCTCCCAGGAAGATTGGCTTACATCTTCTCATCTCCCATTCTGCTCAAAAACTGCAAAACACTTCAATCACAAGGACAAACCAGCAGAGATGGTGTCTTTAGCAGTCATATAGAGAAGAGAAATGGAGCAGGAGATACCATCACTGTGTTCATCTTTCTGTATTTGTTCCACATTTCCAGATTTAAATTTTCTGTTTTCAGTGATTCGTTTGTTTTTTGTTTTTGTTTTTTTTCACTAAAGGTCAAAATATTTTGTGGGAAGCAGATATTAATCATAAGCAAAGTATTTATTTGAAAAAAAACCCCTCTAATTAAAGATTTTTGTTGGTTCCCAGAATATATTAAAGTTTACATCTGCTGCTCCATCAGTCCTCATCACATGTTAGAGAACTTAAAACAGCAACACTCCTACACGAAATTTCACAGTGAAGAAAAACCCAGAAGTTTCATTTATAAAGCCTTTTCTACCTTCATATTTCTGAGACATATTATTTGAAAGCATTTCTGCACATCCAAAGCTCAGAATACTGCAAAGCCATCACAATGGCTAAATAATAATGCAAAGAAATAGCAAACAAAACCTTGAAAATATGCCAACTTTGTTTGTCAGATTTCAAAAGTCCAAACTGATTTCTTTTAGCTACTATTGATTTATTTTCTGCTACTACAGAAAAATCTTAAAAGTAAGTGCTAGACAGTTATGAGAAACTTCAGCTATTTTTAGGATGCCATGTGACTATTTACTTAAGAGAAATTACAAGGGCAGTCATTAGGTAAGGGAGACCCTGCCATTACACTGGCTGATTTTGGTCTTCTGCTGACTGTTCTTCACGTGTGAACAGGAATGTTCACAACAGCATCCTTCAAAATGGCTTGGTTCCGTCTCCTGTGCACTCACCTTGTTGGAAATACAGTCAACTGGACAAGCATAGACAAATATTTCTCTAGAAAATGCAGTCTCCAACATCTTCACTGAATTTATCTCTATGGATTTTAAAACTCATTGTTTCTTTTTTTTTTTTTTCCAAATTGGCAAAATACCTCAGGTTTTCATAGCATTTCTCTTCTGAAAGTTTTCACTTAGAAACACAAGTGAATGTAAAGTAAGAATATAAACTTTTTAAAAATAAATTAAGAATTTGTAACTATAAGTAATAATAAGTAACTGTTCCTCCTAATTCAGAATGAAAATTTTGAGCTCTTGAAAATATGCCTGGGACAGGAAAGCCTCCTTCTGCCCAGCAGGACTTCCAAGTGGCAATCCAACCAGCCCTTGAGTTTGCCTGTTGGCCAGGTATATTGTTTCCTTACATTCAGGCTTGTTTAATGCAGAATGAAGAGTAAAATCTATATTCTTGCTGCCATGCCTTTGAAGTGCTATATCCTGCAATTTACAAACTTAATCCATTCTTTACAAAAACACCTAGGAAGGGTGCCATCTAATGTCTATGGAAATAAGAGGAAAAGGATCCCTGCACTGGATGAAAATAATTATGTTTGTATGTTTTTTGTCTTTTTCTTTGAGACAAGGTAGTTATCAACTTCTACCCAGAACAAACAATAATAGTGCTTTTGTGCCAGGCATTGCAGCCACGGCTTTGCACAAGTATTAACATAATGTTTATGTGTGGCCTGGGCAACTAAGAGAAGGTTTTGACCACAAGGTAAATACTGTATTTTCTTCTATTCTGTTTCTACTTTGTTCTCAATCTTAGGTATGCCAAGAAACCTGTGAAGCTGAACACGATGAAAGCCCAGTTTACTCAGCTAATATCTTCCCCTGGTCTAAGGTCAGTTCAGTTTGAATATTACCTTTAGGCCCTTTCCAATTGCCAAAAGGTAAACTCCTAATTAGCAGAGTTATTTAGTCCTTTCCAAGGCCTCACATTCTGCTCATGGGCTGTTGGAGTCAACAAGGAACTGGTCTATGTAGATAGATGGCTTCATGTAGATGGCTCACCTATATGGTGAAGTTACTCTCAGGCTACACTATGGAAATCTTTTGAAGTTTGCTGTGAAAGACGGGGGGGACCAGGACTTTTCACGGGGAATAGAGGCAAGAATTTTCCAGGTTTAGCAGAGCAGCAAGGAAGGAGCACGATGGAGACTTCTGCTTTGTTTCCATTCGAGTCCTTTCCTGTACACAAGACAATCTGGTTATGACCAAAAGCTTCTCAATCAGTCTGTAGGCTTCTTGCCTGTGTTGATCTTGCAGTTATGTTAAGTTAAACAAAGTTGCTGACCATTTCAAATGAAAAAATACAGTCATACTTTTTTTTATACAGAAAGGAATTATACCAGGCTTTCTGTCATCAGCTGAACAGAGTACTAATATAGAAAAGGTTTCTCAGTTGCTTCAGGTTTATGTCAACAGAGTACCCAGCCAGGGGAAAGTCTTCAGTACATCCAAAAAGCCTGTGGTTCTTTGATATAAGTAATGCTTTGCTCTTTCTGCCTCCATAGACTTTGTGGTTTTTTTTTCTGATGGTTTTAAGTAGATGTCTGTTATGTCAGTATCATGTTTCCTGTTTAAAATGGGTATAGGCATTCAATGATAAGCTCCAGAAGTATCTTAAAGCAGCTTCACCAAGGAGACAGCACAACCATTTCCTTTCACAGGTAAAGATACAACAGTTTATTTTCCCGTCAGTGAAAGTTTACTCCATAGTTCTAGTATGGTAAGAAATCCAAAACCAGAGATTTTGTTTTAGAAGAGCAATATGTTCCTACAAAGAAGTGATAATAATAATTATTATTATTCAATGAGTGCTTTACAACCAGTGTTTGGTTGGCCTTCACATCAGCTCTGTAACGATATGTACATGGCAATGCTAAAAAGAACCATGGAGAGGAATTTTATGTACGCAGAAAAATAAACCCACAAAAAGACAATTTCCTCTAATGATGACCTCCATGGCACATGAAGTGTCTGAATCCAACACCAGCTTCATCCAAACTCCCTCTGTCAGTGGGCCCTGAGTGTCTATGTCCCTGTCGGCGGAGTCCCCTGTGTGCCCAAGTCCCTGCTGCTGCCTGTGCCCATAAATCACGTCAGTCTCCACAGCACTGAGCAGCTGAGCATAAGGTACCACAGAAACCCCTCGGGCTTTGTAAACCAAGTGCCCCCCTCCAATCCTGCTTCACGCAGAGCTCTGGGCCTCATCGGAAGAAAGCGAGAGAATCACAAAATATATAGGCTGTAGAGGAAGGATCCTCCAGGGAGATCTGCTGCTATCTGCAGAAACCCCCGGAGTGCTAAGTCCAGACACAGTGTCATTCCTGTACTCTCAAGGACACACTGATGTGTTTCAAGAAGGTCACAAATAACATCTGTATGAATAGTCCCCAAGGTTAGTGTCTCCAAAAACGTAAACTGCTAACCCTCTAAAGCAAAGCTTTCTTTCCAAGAAGAGGAGGGATGTGCATATGCATTCTGTTCTCGTGTTACGGACTGCAGCTGAAGAGTGGACCTTTTCACAGAAACCTCAGGAAATGTCTCCATGTTCCCCTTGTGCATCTGATTTTTCAAGAAGACATGGTTGTTTTGTGATAGGGATTGTTTTCTGCCTACTAAAACTGTATCTACATGCAGAGTTTCACCTCATTAAAAAAAAAAAATCTGTTGTGTCAGTTATAACAGTACTTTAAATAAGGAATGTCTTCTTGATCACAATAACACAGCGAGGGGAAATGGATGCATATAATACTCTATCCTACTAGTTCAACTGGTGGGTACTAACAGGCTTTCCATTTACAAGCAGCAACCTCTTCTCTGATTATAAAAAACACTTTGTTGTTCAACAGCTAACAGCCATTCTAGCCCAGATGCATTGTACCTCTCTGAGAATGAGAGAATGAAGAATAAATGAATATTGTACCTGCACTGACTTTCCTTGAAATAGCACTGAAGAGTAGGATATTATTGTCTCCAAAACTATGCCTCTCCCTGTAAATTCCCTGGGAAATTTCAGGTGCTGTACATAAGGAAGGGAAAAACCATGAAACCAAATTGAAACGTAAGATTCAAGCTTAGCCGAGAGCCATATCTCATACATTTTAATTATTGTTATTGCATTTTTAATTTAATTGAAGCTGTTTCTTTTGGAAGTGTTGGTACTACATCATAATTCAGCCTTCATTTATTTTCTGATCTGACAGCTCTAGATGCATTTGTGTTGATGGTTTAATCGTTTCTTTCCCTGAGCAAGCACAAGTGGGGGAAGTTCACAGGATGTCATGCCAGGTTATCTTATCTGCAAGGCAACCTGGATTGCAGGAGTTTGTGACTAGCAAACACACACACTTACAAACATATTTTCATGGAAAAAGGAAAACAATGTCTTATGAGAGTGTTTGGGGTAAAAACAAAAACTGAAAGCAGAAGCAATAGAAAAGGATTCTTGAAAACAAATTATTTCATTTTAATGAGAAAAGGTCATTGGTTTGCCTTTGTTCCAAAGGTTTTGTCTTTTTATGTTTTTTTTTTATTTCTTTCTTCTTTTCACAGTAATAAGCAAAATGATAAAGAGAAAAAAAGAGAAATAAAGGAGAAAAAAAGTCAGAAGGTCAGAAGGAAGGAAAAAACACCACTTTTGAAGACAAGAAAATCTGTAGATTGACTGTCTTCTTTTAAAGACCATTTAAGTGAGAAGGTTTTAAATAGCAGTATTTTGCTCCACAGGTTAACTTTGTTTCCTACATAATGTTCTCATTTTGTTGGACCATTGGATTCCATTTAAAGGCAAAGAGAAATGGGTCCTGGCTGTGCCTATGCAGAGGCAACCCATTGGGCTAGGCTGGCTAAGTTAAGCTGTTTTCTCCAGTCTGTGGAAAATCAGAGATTCATAAACTATGAAGGCTTTTTTCATTAGGAGACAGACTATTTTTTTTTTCATTTTCTCCCCTTGTCTGTTCCTTGGACATAAGTACTACAGCTGTATGGTCAAAGATACTAAGCTGTATGATACATGACATCTTACAGGTACTTTGTCTTCATTTTGCACCATAATATTGGACTGCACAAGTCATTGGCCACCATTTTCTTCAGAAATTTCAGGGGGAGAAGAAATGGTTTTCTTAATATACAACTGACCTCTGACTGTGCTGAGGAAGTGGAGCTGTGTTAGAGTGAGTTAGGTCCAGGTCTCCAAG
The DNA here is from genome assembly GCA_013400615.1 of Syrrhaptes paradoxus. NCBI lineage: Eukaryota > Metazoa > Chordata > Aves > Pterocliformes > Pteroclidae > Syrrhaptes > Syrrhaptes paradoxus. The sequence continues at coordinate 51,119 of VZTO01002855.1, read as the reverse complement.
GTGCTTTACCTGTACATCTTCATTTGAAGTTAGTTTGGACTTTGCTGCCTATAATGAGCTGCTCTCACACAGAGGTTTTCGTTTGTTGTAATGTGAAGGAAAATTACAATGGAGGCATTTTTTGTGCTAATTAAAAATACTTGCAGCCTTGTAGCACCACCTGCAGGAGGCCTTTATTTTACTGGGGCACTCACTGTGTCATGGGCAAGCCTGTGTGGTGACATTGTCACCCAGAGCACTGGAAACCTGAAGGTCTTAAAAAGGGATTAAAAAAAAAAAAACGGAGAGACAAACATGACAACACAACTGCATACATGACAAAACTGTACTAGAGGTGTGCTGTTTCAGACAGAGAATTTTTAGGTCCTGATTTTTACTTGTTTCCTTTTGATGGATTTGTTGCAAAAAATGCTTTTAAAGTTAGTTTTCCATTTTGATTTTCCAAAATGTAGAGAGCAACAAAGCAAATTTTCAGGCTGACGTAGATGGAAGGATTAAAGGTGTGTTTAATACCCATGAGTTGCACACACCCTGATGAACAATCGAGATCCTGGGGTCTGGGCTCTTCTGATAGTCCCGGGAGGGTGACAAGCTGCCCTACAAAGGCAGCCAAAGATGTCCCATGCACTGGGAAGCAGCCTGAGGATTGGGGTCCACACGACTGAGCCTGGGCCACAAGCTCAGCCCCCCCCCGTGGGGTAGTCCTCCCCACACGTGTTGGAGGCATGCCATGCCCCAGGACTGCTAGACCAGCAGTCCTTCCCCTGTGCAGGTGTAATTTTGGGCATCCACCACAGCAAGTCTCAGGGGACTTAGGGGTTGAGCGGGGACCAGGAACTTAACTGAACTTAATCTGCACAGCCTTTTTATTTTTCTTTCTTTTAAATTAAGTATGGGGTCACAATTCTGAGACAGTAAAGAATTCAGAGACCTGAGCATATCAACTGAGAGGTATACATGTGGAAACATGTCTTGCATTTCCATTGAGTTTGCTGGTGTGGCTGGACTGCCTGGCAGTACCCAGCCTCAGCGGTGGGCTCAGGATGTCCAGGACTTTCAGCACCCCTGTCCAGAAGGCTCCAGCACAGAAGGGACTGAAGCCCCGGAGAGAGGCACTGCTTGCTGCCAGCCTCAACGGGCACAGGTGGGGAAAACCACCACCACACAGCTCCAAGGCCCTGCTATTTCTGCAATTCTCTGCATAGCACAGATATGAAGCAGTGTCCGAGCCTCCCCGAACAGTCAGCCACAGCACATTAGACAAGATACCAGCAAGAGCAGCAGACCGTGGAAAATTAGTGGGAAAAGGGAGGAACAAGGACCTGTAATTTGCAATAGTTGGTCATGCTGTGCACATATCTGGGGTATTTCACGCATGTGTGAGTGCAGATACAAAACCACACATATGTAAAGCAGCTTTGCTCCTCGACATGCAAGCTCTCACATACTGTAAAATCTTCAGTTTGCTGCTGACTTGACACTTTTTCATTGTGTACCTGCGATTTTCAGTGTGTCCTGTACAGGACGTGTGCAGCAGACGGGGATCCACAAAGGAAGGAACAAAGGCAAAATGATGTCAGCTAAGACAGAAAGCAGAGGCTCAGAGACATGGTGCTCTTTGGAGCAGGGGAAAAATGCTGAGGCTGGAGAGGGGACAAAAGCCTGTCTCCCTCTTTGCCCAGCACCCCTGCAGCCCCAGCCCCGCTGGTGGTGGAACGCCATACCCCACCAAAAGAACACTGCTCCTCCCCAGGTCAGACTTTCCTCCATCGGCCCTGGGCTGAGGACCTGAAGAAAGGTTTCAAGGAGACAAAGATCCCTCTGTCTGGACAAAGGTTGTGAAAGCAGCAAGCCATGAGGCCCTGCCTCACCTCTGAGAATATGCCTCTAGCAGCTGATGCTCTTTATGTGTTTGCTTCCTACTATAGCTGATTTTTAAACCAATCACTCATGACAGCCTCGGCAGTAACACTGGAAGAGAGATGGGCATGTGTGGCTGGCAAAGGGATTTTGCTTTTCAAATAAGTACTTGATTTTGTGAGAAAGAGTACTGTTTCCTGACAGCAAATCATTTGGGTATTATTCTTTCAAAATGTCTCAAAGGAAGGAAAATGAGGTTAGAAGTGTAGATTTGCTTGTGGAAGTGTATCTGCTTTTCATGCTTTCCCTCATTCCCCCTTTCACACTTTCTTTCCCTCTACCCGGCTTCACTCTCCTGCTCTGCCACTCTCTGACACTGTATGCACACGTATGTGTGTGAATGGGTACACATACGCCTTTCCCTTCTTTTTGCCAGAAGAGTCAAGCCTCAGCAAATTACTGTATATTCCTGTCTCACAGCAGCTCGCCTGTTCCCTCCCCTAGGCAATCTGATGCCAACTGGATTATATCAGAGCAGTTGCTTTCCCCACAAGTGCAGGAGAGGGTGCAGGAGATTAAAATAAAGATCAGCCGACCCTGTAACACAGCAAATTAGCTCGGGCCATTAAGTATAATGGCCTTCCAGAGGCCAAAGGGGTCAGCTATTAGTTCAAAATAATGATCATCAACCCAGAGAGGAGGAAGTATGCACACAGATGCCTGTCATTCTCCTGATTCAGTTTTCAAAAAATCTGCCTCACTCTCCATTTTGTACAGTTAAAATGTTTAACACATTTAATAGGACCTGACTTTTTCTTTCTTTCAGGCTGACACAGGAGTTTGAAACTAACCATGTGGAGGCTGCTAAAAGATCCAGGCAGAGTGATTCCAATTAACAACATGAAAACACAGTTTGCTTAATTTCGAACCTACTCAAACATCAAAGGTTCAAAAGTTCAGTGCAAATGTTCCTGGATTACATTATTTCAGAGAGGACGAGAGAGTAAAAACAAAATATATTTCCAAGGCCATACAGTACATACTGCGTATCATATGAAATATGAACTGGTTAGGGAAGATGTTGAAAGCGCTGGACTGGGATTCGGAGGATCTAGATTAAATTCCTTGTCTCTGCTGCAAACTTCCTGTGTGGCCTGGAGCAAACTGTGTTACTGGCTCTGTGTTTTAATTTCTGACACGTGCGTGGGGTGCAGCTAATGAGCCCTTTCTCCTGCCCTTTGTCTCCTTTCCCTACTTAGAGATGCTCTCTAGAGAAAGATCTGCAGAGCTTCTCTTAATGAGTACATATACAGAGATGGATACTCCATACAGACTTCACCTCAACTTTGAGTACTACCGAAGAAGAACTGGAAAAACAATAATTAAAAACAGTAAATTGGCTTTCAGGAAATTCTTGGCTCCATCACAAATTTCTTGTGTGACTTTCACCAAATCATTTAATCTCTCTCTGATTCAGCTTCACAACCATAAAAGTCCTTCTCAGTAACGCAGTGTGTAATGCATCCATTCATAGTTGTAGGGCATGTGGAAATTACATTGGGGAATAAAAGCTGAAGAGCTCAATCTCGTATCACAGACATATTCTATGGAGGCTGTCTTGAAACTCTCAACGCATGCAGTGTTCATCTCGGTGAGGGAGGCGAAGGACTAGCGGACTACAGATATATTGTGCTGTATATGGTCTCCATATGTGTCCGTCTTGAATTGCAAGCGTGTTCTCACAATCGTAATACAAAACACACAAAAAAAAACCCCAAGCATGTTGTTTGTTTGAATTGGGATGAAAAGAGGATTAAAGGGGAGGGAAAAGTTTACGAACTCAACAAGTTTTGTGAACCCCAATTGGCAGGAGGGAAAGTCTACAAAGCCTTGAAGCCCATGCTTTCCGTCATGCCTTGCTCCAATATGGAGAAGTCTGGCCGAATTTGTAACTGTTTACGGCATGAGAGCTACACAGTGTTTGTGGAAGTATAAAAGCTGTTGTTGAATATAATAAAAAGAATTAAATCCTCAGACTCTTTTCAGAGGAGGTTAAAAGGTCTCCTATAAATCTTCAAAGGGTAGGCAGAAACTCTGTCCTTAATCTGCCCTGTTGTGCTGAGGTACTACAGGCAACTCATATGGTACACAACCTTACCCGGTGCTGAGATATTCTATAAAGCCAATAGGCACAAAGAAGCTGAGAAGGGTGAAACTGCATCATTAGACCAACACTGGATTTTTATGATTTCATGAGCAGACATTGAACTATAAAGCTTTTTGTTTAAAACTAACACTAATTTTTTTAAGAAATAGGTGGATGTAAGTTTGAGCCCTTTGCTTCTTGTGGAGGTCTTGTGAGCATGCGTGTTTGAGAGGAAAAAAAAGTACAAGGCGAGGGTTGGTGTATGCAATGGTCTCTCCCGCTCCCAGTGATGCCAGTTAAGCACACTTTGTGCTGGTGATCTGAACTTTACCCAGTGAGCTTTCATCATACATCACCTGCCAGTGGGACCGCAACAGCTGCGTGGCAGGGCCAGGAGTCCAAACGACAAAATGCCCAATAGCACTTCTGGGGGGATAGTTAGAGAGCTTCAGTGGGACTCAGTTATTACAATTACCACTTGGGAAAATATTTTATACTAAATGCTATAGTAGGGCATTGCAGAAATTTAGCTCACAGCTAACAGAATTAAGACTAGATCTTTGGAAATGCTTTTAAGCTGTTTAAGTGTGAAAAACAGTTCATTTACACCCTAAATATCTTGTCAGGATACCATTTTAAGTTTAACAATTATTAAAGATGAAAGCATTCTTATTAATTGACATTAACCAAATGTTGATAGGGGAAAAACCAAATTAAAAAAATCATTAAAGAAAACATCACTCCCAGGCCAAGACTGATGCCATTTTTTTCTTCCCTGGATTGAATTTTATATTGGGATTACAATATAAAACTCTGAAAAGAGGGTTTACAGTGGAAACAGTGACAGACTCTTAACTGGAGCATGCTACGGGTGCCTTTATAAACATACCAGGCATGATGGTTTCCAGCCAAAAAAGTGCTTCTTAAAAAATGTATTAAAAATTAATTTATTCCTTATGCATGTCTAAGTCAAAACTTCTCGGCATGAGCTTTATATTAATTCCCTCAGGGCTCCTCTCTATCCGTTCCAGACAACAAAAATGTACTCTATATAAGATAAACTGGAACAGCCCAGCCCTTCATGGGATAAGTGGAATGCTTTGCTGGTAGATAGCAGCACCTTCCCCCGTGTTCTGAAGGATGCACGTGTACAAAAGCCTACCCAGAACACAGTTACAGAACAGCTACCCATAAAGAAAAAGGGGTTTTGCCTTCTCTTCTAGCTTCCCCATATATCACAGGCAGACATGTAGTACATGGGAGAGCACGTGAAGGATGTGTCACAGTGAAGGGTTTAGGTTGAGACAAGACTGGTGAGGTCACTGTCCCTCTGTCCCTCTGCCCAGACACATGCATGTGTGGGAATCCCCTGCGATACCAGCCCTGGGGTAGCTGGGATGGACATCCCTCATGAAAGGATGCCACAAACCCACACACCTGGGTGCACTCTGCTCCAGCCCCTGCGCCCATGCTCACTCCTCTCTCCCTCCCTCCTGCAGGGATACAGTAAGACAAGAAAACACCTTCCTTCACAAACAGGGTCCCATCATGCCAGCCTGGGAGCAAGACAGATTTGACCACAGTTGCTGCTGCTTCTGCAACTGAAGAAATAGAGTACAATTTTAAAATTGGATATGCTCCGCAAATGTAATCTGACATGCAAACAGCTAAGAATGTGGGTGATGTGCGATACCCAGCCCCACATCTGCACCCAATTTGCACAAAGGATTTGTGTCGTTTTCCAGGGCTGAAACAAAACCCTGGTTCAGCAAGCCCCACAACTTTGGAGGGCTGAAATTTGCAGCAGAGTCTTGGAAGCCTGGTTTCCCCTCAGACAGAAACATTTATTGCTGTAACTCCTCAGTTCCTCTCTTCCAAATGCTGAGCATGTTCCCAGCCCCAGCCGCACACAGCTGAAGACAAGCCTGGGGCAACGTCAAGAAGAAGGTGCAACATTTCTTTAAGAAGCGAGTATTAATATATTTCCTGTTAGACACAGAAAATAGGATTAGAGGAGATATTATGGCAAAGGCCTTCTGTGAAATGAGGAATAAATGTCATTAATGCCCCCTAATGGGCAAAGTGTTCTCCCACCTGCATGTACATATCAGGTCTGCACTAGGTTGTCATACATAATTGATAGTGAAATAAGACTGCTTTCCACCTAATGGGAAAAAAAAGGCTCATGCTGCAAATTCATTTAGAGCAGATTCATTTGCAAAGAGATTGATCTGATTAAAGATTGAGAAATTGAGTCCAAATTGATTTTATTACATGAAGACTAGGATCATGTTATAAATATCTGTTATATATACAGCAAATAAACCCAAACCAAAACCAAGCCAATGGAAGGAATTCCTTCTTCACTCCAAAAGGAGTATGTACCCTTTATTTCGAATTACCAGTTCAAGATACAAGACAGTGCAATGTGAGATGTCTCTCTTAACTGCTATATCTCTTAAAATGGTTTTCTCCATGTGATATTTGCTAAATAGTGACATCTATTGCAGAACAGTATTTCAACAGATTGGAAAACAGGCATGTATTCAGACTTGACAGACCAAAGCATTTGAAATTACCCATTATAGGACACAACTCTGAATTCTAAGAGAGACGGATGAGATGACTTTATAGATCTATTCTATCTCTAGGACTATACCATGTTTTTAGGAGTCAGGCTGAAGTAGTTGTGGGTGGGGAGGTGTGGGTGTGTGAAATCTCACTGACATTTTAAACAAGATGCTGGCTGCAGGTATTTCCGCTGGGTCTCCAGTGACGTCTATGTGACAGCAAAGCTTTCCCCATCCTTTTCAAAAAATGCAGTGGAAATACATGTTCTCCGCTTGGCAGAAGCTTCAAAAGCCAGGGACCCAGGTTAGGAATTGTGTCTCCTGCTGCTCCTCAATCAGTGCTCTTCCTTTCACCAGAGGAAGGTGAAATGTCCTGTCCTTCCATCCGCATAAAGTGGTTCTTTCATTCTAGGACTCTCAAAATGAAGCTCTGACAAATCACACAACCATTAATGGGCAGCTTTATCAGAAATGACAAAAAAAATTGTTGTAAAATGGGCTACATAACAACAAAATTAGAGCTCTTGTCTCATTGCTGTGATGAGCCTGGCACCCTCGTCTCAGCTGCCTCTATACAACTTGAGGGGCTGCTGCCAGCCCCCGCAGAGCCATCTCTGCCCCAGGCTGAGCCAGCCCACCCCCCAGTCTCTCCTCACAGGGCAACTGCTCCAGCCTGGACCAGCCTGGGGCTCCTTGCTGAACTCACACCAGTTTGTCTATATTTTGTATTGGGGGGGGTCCAGTACCGGGCACTATATCTTCAGGCCTCATGAGTTCAGAGCAGAGCAGGATAATCTCATCCTTGGATGGATGGACTGTATTCCTGCTGCCTGGTTACTGCTGGCTCCTGCATGGCTTGGGGTGCTCCAGTGTGCCAGCACCTCCCGCAGAGCCGCTCCCCAGCCCGGCCACCCCCAGCCTGCGCTCTTGAAGGGTTATACCCCCAGAGGTCCAGGAGTTTGCATTGATCCTCCCTGAATTTCACAAGATTGCTGTTGGCTCATCCCTCCAGCCCAACTGGGCCCTGAGGAGGAGAGCCGTGTTGTTGCTGCTCCTGAAATGATTTTACTAATCTCGTACATGTCTTGGAATCCCTTCAGTGTATTTCTGAAGGCAGCTCCAGGGTCAGATGATTTTCTGAAGTGAAGCTGGCAAACAGTGACTGAGAGGCGAGCCAGGCCATTTCCCACAGAAGTTAGGCTGCTGTGTTTTTGATTTATACTGTTATTTTGTAAATGACACATTTTAAATGTAAAAAAAAAAAATAAACACAAAGTTAAGTGATGTAGCCTAATAAATACTTAGAATAAAAATGAAATGAATGATGAGAACCTGAGTACTTAATTTCTGTGGCATGGCCTCAATTTCAGGTTGGCCTGGAGTTTTTCAAAAGAATATACAAATATATTACAATTAATTCTTTCTGATGAAAATATATTGGTTTTCCATAATGAGGTCCAGAATGGAATTTCTAGTCTGAAACAGAACAAAGGAGCAGCACCTCCAAATAGCCCCTGCCTGGGGCCCACTTTTAGGGGAAAAGAGACCCAGACCCATAATCCTGTTGTGCTCAGCTCCAAATGAGGACCTCCTACCTCCCAAGGGGTCCCTAACAGATTGCTCAGTTTCCAAAACAGTTTTTGGAAGACTTTCATTTTATTCCAACACAGAACGAAAATCAGTTTCAAAACCTCAACATTTTTTGTTAAACAGAATTTTCCCAGCCAAGCCTACCATACATTATTATTGTTACAAATCCCCCAAGTGCTTCCAGAATAATCAGAAAGGAGTGCTACACCCAGAAAAATCCCAAATCAAAACCAAAGGGTAGAAAGAAGAGATACAGCACGTCTGGAGGTCAATGTCTGTTTGGCCACCCCATACTGGCATAATCATTCAGAGAAGAAGATTATTGCCATCATGTAAGTGCTCGCAGGAGTAATCCAGCCTGGACTGTTTGGAGGGGAGCAGCTCCAGGTTGTGCAATCTCCCACACACTGTTCCCCACACAGGCGATGCTCCCTGTGCACACAGCCGTGTCTCTGCATCCCTCTTCCCCTGCCTTGGCAGCCACCCTCTTCTCCGCGTTTCCCCACCATGAATGGAGCAGCCCTCCTCAAACATCCCTGCAGCAGGAGCTGCACTGCCAACTCTACCCTTCTGCTCACTTCCCGGCAGGAGTGCAGGAACAAGTAAGCAGAAGAGAGCAAAACTTTCATGTGGGAAGGAGGAGAAGAGGTAAATTTGAGTGTGCGCAGCTAAGCCCTGCTCACCTGGGAAGAGAAAGGGGAACCAGGGTCTGTCGTAAAGTGCAGAGCAGATGGGCACATTCCCTGTGTGACTCACCCTCCTTCATCTTCCAGGGTTGGCTGGGAATGTCCCACAATCTGTGTTTTGACCTACAGACAGTTATAACTACGCTATACTTGGTATCAAAGGTGTTCTGTAGCCATGTGTCACCTGGATTCTTTACCCAGCTGAGGAACCCCCAGACTGAGCCTGTCTGGGTATCACCAGTGGGGTGATGGTGAGAGCAGGAGCTCGAGGTCCACACATGGACAGCCACAGCATCAGTGTCTGGCTGTCAGAGTACGGCTCCCTTCCTGCTCTGTGCAGCTCGAGCACAGCTCCTCACTCAGGTTCATGAACTGCTGTGTCAGTGCTGGGGCTGCTGCTCTGGGCTCCACTCAGCATGTGATGTTTAGTCCACTTCTGCCTTAATTCTCCATCTGCAGTACAGGGAAAATACATGTATTTCCGTGTTTTCCAGGACAAACACATCACAAGATTGTGAAGGTCTGGATGGGGACCAGAAACAGGAAGCATAAACGTTTCTCTTTTCCTATTGAAGTGGGTAGAATTTTTATGGGAAGAGAGGCAAAACCTTTACTTTCTGTAGCAGAGTAATAATTTCAGCCTTGAGGAAAAAACCTAGAAGGGGCCTCCAGTAGGAAGCTGTATCTTTTAGTCAAAGGGCTCAGAAACCATTATAAGACAAAATACCTATTATCCATTTTTCCTTAAGATCATCTTTCACCAAAATATAAACTCTTGGTTGAATGCTTGGCATCAAACAGCAGAAAACACCACCTCCCTGGAAAAAGGGAGACACAATTTGCCAAAAGAGCAGTTTCACAGCTAGTTGACCATGACACTGAGGACAAAGGGCATGTGGACAAAGGGCATTTCTGGCTCTGCAACCCTTCTCCCCCCACCTCTCCCCTCAAACCTCTCTGCTCCAGGAGGAGACACTTCCTCCAGTCAGATGTCCAGGACCTCACAGGTCAAGGACAGGGTATGCACTTCCTCAGTCTCTTGTTCTCTGAGATAAAGATGAAAAGAACAAAACCAGTAACCAATCCAGAGCTGTGCTTTATTTATAGCAACCGTAATTAACATCCTCTTAGGCTGCCTGGGAGCTCCTGGGTTTGTTTGCCTCTTAAGAGACTGCTTAAGGATACAAGCAGTTCTGGGAAGAGACCCCTGTAGAATTTTTTCTTCCTGGAGATCCTGCATGGGTCTGCGTCTGCTTCTTCATCTGAACATCCCCAAATAGAAAAGGGGGCCAACCAGCAAAAAAGGGATGTGAGCAGGGCATCCACCTCATCTCTTCCCTGCAGCAGCTCTGCCTGGCACAAGTTCCACCATCGTTAGGGCACCAGGATTTTTCTTCAGGATTTTCTCAGCAGGTTTCCACAGACCCCATGTGCTTGGCCTAGCATGTGATAAGGTTGCCAACAATGCAAACACACGTTCTGCCCAGTGCTTTAATAATTTGCAAAAAGAAAGGATTAATGGAAAACCTCCTGATTGGACTCCTGGAAGAGGTTTTATTCTAGGGTAGAAAATGTATGTTCCTCTACACAGATCTTTTATGAAGGCAACTGCACTGAATTCCCAAGCTGTGATTACTAGAGGCTTCAGCCAGCAGTTATTTGGGCTATTTTGTTTAGTTGGCTGCTCTTCTGTTCAGTAAGACTTTAGGCTCCCCCCTTACCCTTGTCTCCATCCCTCTCCAAGTTTGCATTCTCTTCCACCAGCTCAGGCATCACAGAGAGTTCCAGTGCTTGGAGGTCAAATGTGAAGGACCACACCTCCCTCACCCTTTCTCAGAGGAGATGTTGCTAATTTTATTTTTTCTTTCATTTAAAAAACATTTAACTAATTGTATCATTCCTTTTCTTGATACAATATTTGAAACATCCTATGATTAATGTTGTCCAGCACTTCAGTATAACAGTGTGATTCTATTTGCTTGTTTCTCTGACAAATTTCCATGTTCTCATGAAGAGTGCTTTCCTCTGGCTGACTATATTTTTGAGTGTTTTCTCAAAATCAGCCTAAATCCCATTCCTTGGAACAAAATTGAGATTAAGGTATGTTGTCTCCCATATTAAAAAGACATTTTTCTGATACCTTTGTAGTATTCAATGTCTTGCTGTCTCAGAGCAGGGCCTGGAATTTGATGGGCATGGTAGCTTTAGTATCAAAAATTGTCTATTTTAGGCCCAATTTCATAAGAAAATAAATGCATTCCTTCTGTGTTAAGGATATCCGTGATAAATTAACATTTTAGTGCTTTATTTGGTAACCTTATTAATAGTGCTATAAGTGCATTATTTTATATGTGCTATTTTATTGAAGTACTTTGAAAACTTGTTTTCCAAATCATCTTTTACTCCCTACTGAGTATATTCTTTAACATATTAAAATTCACAGTCATATGCATGGAAAAAAAATTGCTCTAAATACAGCATTGATCAACAGTAAACCTTTAAATTAAAAGTCTATAGGCTGGAGTAGGACAAACAATTACAATCAACATGAAGAGATTTTTTAATATAGCTTATAAAATAGGAACAGTGGCACTGCATGTTGTTTCCTGTATTGAAAGCAACTATTATTTGCCACTTCTACAACATTGCTGTTTGAATGAGACATTAAAAATAGTGTCTCTCCTTTGCCAGGCTCTGAAGCCACCCAGCTGGGAAGGCAAAGAAAGGAAGTGTTCAGGATGTTCACAAAGAAAATGTTCCAGATCCTGCTACCAGTCCTACTGGTGTAAATCTAGAATAAATCTATTCACTGTATTCATGGGTATTCTGGAACTGTATAAAACAATGTGATTTGGGCCATTGGACAATAACAAGGCAGAAAAAGAAGAGAAAAAATTGAAATGAATGGAAGATAAGTTGCACCGGGGTGATCAGTAGCTACTGGGCCATTAGGGCAGAAAGAAGTACTAGCATTTGAGTCTTACGGGAGACACAGGTTTCACTTCAGCAAAATGAAGCAGCACAGCCTTCTCTAATCAGGTTTGACCATTCCTATACTCAGTCACACCCGCCCCACAGATCACATCTCACAGGTGTTTTTACAGCAGAAACACAAGGCTGGTCAAATACCTGCAGCCTTCCTAACCTCTCCCCACTGGCCAGGAGAGAAACCAGCCCCAGCAGTCCCATAAAGACGGTGTATTTTTCCACTTGTCCTTTCAGCTCACCCTTTGGGTACCTCCATGCTATGCCTTTGTGGGATGGTCCCTCACTACCCTAGCTGCACATACTTCAGAGCTGATAATGCTGCCAATGTGGTGCATAACAAGCTGACTGCATGGCGAGATGTGGGTTTATAACACAACTATTTACTTTTTGTGCTAAGTCTCATCTGTCTGTGCAAAGGAGCTAATAAAATCAGAGGGGAGGTTCTGGAACTTTCATTGTACAGTATTATGTTTTGTTTCAGTATGAAACAGCTGTAAATGGATTATAAAAATATGATTTGCCAAAAAATATTTTAAATATTTGAAAAGGATTTGGTGGCATTTTTCTTATAAAAATAACTGGTTCCTTCTGTGTTGACTAACGTGATGTTCAAAAGGGTTTTTGGCGGCTGCACAGAATGAGGTGTTTCAGCTGTTGTTCATATAGATGGATCATTCTAGGGATGTACAGATGTGATGCACATTAAAAATGTAGCTCTACAAGCTTTCGTAACATTCATAGATGTTTTAAGAGGTGAAGAGCAAAACCTTGACATTCATCTGGCATTGTACTGTTTTCACTGGGAGAAGAATTGTGTTCATAAAGTCAGGACTGAAAACTCAGGACCAGTCCTGTGCTGAACACCACAAGCAAGAGTCCTGAGAAACCCGAGGAAACCACAGTCCTGCACAGATGCTGCCATGCAGGAAAAGCATTTGGTTAATTGAAGCTGCTGAACAGTGATGGCCAGGGCTCCACGTTGGGCTCCTACTTCATACCCTACTTCAGGGTGCACGAGGAGTCCTTTGTGCCCCTGGTTGCCAAACCACACTGGAGGTATCGGCTGAAACCAGTTTCCTCTGTGCCTCCCACATCCCTGCTGAGCAGATGTGTATGACCTTCACAAGATGGGGCCATCCAGATCTGCGGAGAAGGGGAACGCATTTGCCTCTGAGGATGCAGCTTGCAGAAGATGCTGAAGCCTGGAGCACATTTGCTGTGCTAGCTGCAGGGCAAGAGCCACTCTCCACTAGCTTGTGACAGTGTTTGTAAGGGGTTGCAGAAAGTCTGGCAGTAGATCTGACCTGACTGCTTGGTGCGCGGGGAAATGGACTCACACAGTAAGACCTACACATGTCACACTTCACGTGAAAATGACTCGCCTGGGACTGCCCGTTCTGCTGTCCAGAGATGCAGAGCTGGATTTGTTGGATTCAATTACACGAGCTGGAAAACTCACCTGCTCATATGCTGAAAAACTGATGCATCCAGAATTTAAGCAGGCTTACGGTGCACATGCTCTGCGTTGCATGCAGCCATTTTCTGTCTAGGATTTCAGAGAAAAACTATATAAGCCCTAAGCCACATTGCCATATAACTGGGGGGACACACAGCTGTGTTCACCTAGCAGTCCAGGACTCACACAGCCCTGTGTGCCCTGCTGTGTGCTGGTGATACGTTCAGTGCTGCACCAGCACAAAAATAGAGTCCTTACCAAAAAAAAAGTATAAACTCAAAAACATTTCATTGTTTTTACTTCTACAGAAGAGGCCTGTATCTAGTGGAGTCCCCCAGGGTTCGGTGTTGGGACCTGTGCTGTTCAATATATTCATCAACGACTTGGATGAGGGAGTAGAGTGCATCCTCAGCAAGTTTGCTGATGATATGAAACTGGGAGGAGTGGCTGACACGCCAGATGGCTGTGCTTCCATCCAGCGAGACCTAGACAGGCTGGAGATTTGGGCGGGGAAAAATTTAATG
>VZTO01002855.1:4841-37023 GCA_013400615.1 Syrrhaptes paradoxus | reverse complement strand
TGAATATGAGAAAAAACTTCTTTCCAGTGAGGGTGACAGAGCACTGGAACAGGCTGCCCAGAGAGGTGGTGGAGTCTCCTTCTCTGGAGACATTCAAAGCCCGCCTGGATGCGTTCCTGTGTGATCTGATCTAGGTGTTCCTGCTCCGGCAGGGGGATTGGACTGGATGATCTTTCGAGGTCCCTTCCAATCCCTAACATTCTGTGATTCTGTGATTCTGTGAACAAGAAAGTCATGACCTACCAGAAACCTACAAATAATTGATTCATGCTCTTTAATAATTAAAAACTTCCATCTGAGCATCCAGGCAAAGGAGGGATACTATTCAGGATTATCTTACTCTAAAGCTTAAAATACAGGAAACAAGATTTATTTTGAGGTGAAAGATGTGGAATCCCAGGGAATATGAATCACAGGGAAGTCATAGGACTATATGAGAAGAAGATCCCAGCAGGTTGGTCTTGCATTGTCTTGATTTTTATTTTATGAAATAGAATCTTCAATAGTAAAATTCTACAGATTATTTCTGTTTTAAAAATCTCATGACTGAAAAGAGACATGAACCTTCATATTTTCAGTACCTCTGAGAATCAACACTTAGCTGTGGATGTTCTGCAGGCTTAGAGCTTTTTGGTAAGCTGTAGATGGAGTAGGAAGGGAAAGGTTGAATTGTGAAAATGAAACACCTTGCATATTGAAGTTAGCCGGCTTTGATTTATTACGTAAAAATGACAAGAAAGAGAGAACTGAGGTCAGCGTACACACAGCCTTGTGCTGTGACCCACACATTGTCTTTCCTCTGGTTGGGAGAGTAATGGATATGCATAATGCAAAGCTTGCTACAGCAAAATGTTCTACATTTTCAGCTCTCCTGGGTACGCTACCCCCAAGCTGAGGTTGCTGATCATTCTTAAGGATGTACTTGGAACCGTGCAGCAGAGCCTGAAAGCACTAGAATTGCAGCTTGCTGCAGGCATCACTGTAGTGATATGAAAGTTATATGTTCACTCTACTGTGCACAGAAGCGATAAAACTCTACCCCAAACTATTGCAGATCTAGCTTATGATGTGTGGTTTCAGAATACCAGAGAAGAGTGACTTGCAGCTTTTAATTCTGAAATGCAAAATGCCTCTTAAATTGAAGAAAAACTTAGGCACGTATGCAAAAGCAAGCAAACAGACCCAGATAATTTGCTTTTAATGGCACAAACACAAAACTTCACATGTTGAGCACTGCTTTTATCCCCATCGCAAGGAGCAGGTAATTAAAAGAGCATCCCCCAAGCTGTGCAAACATGTAAACAGCTCTGTGATTTTAAGATGTGAACGTGCAGACATCAGTAATTTGCATGTATCAATATTTTGCCAGTAAACATATGCACTAATTTTTACACCTGACCCCAACTGCTGTTTTTAATTTAAACTTACACTAAATAGGGCAAGCCCTACTTCCCCAGCTTCATTTCTCAATGCAGGCATCTTCCACGGATGGCACATAAATACCTTGTCTGTATTGCCTCCATAGGCAAGTGGAAAGAAAAGTGTATTTTAATGAAAATGAGGACGTTCATAAGGCTGATGCTTCTAGGGTTTAGCAAGCAATTAGACTTACTGTATAAATACTAGCTGTTACATAGGCTTCCAGTTATGCTGACTGACACTAGCACAGCAAGGGTGCTGGGTCAAATGCAATTAGACTGGAAGTAATGTTGGAGTAAAACTCAAATCTGTAACAGGACAAGAAGCTGACAGCAAAAGCCCATTTTCTCCCTCTCCACTGAGGTCATGGATGGTACAACAGAATGCACTTACCACATTGCGTCTCTCCATCACTGTAACTAAGAGGAAAAGCAAATCAAAAATGTATTTGTTATTTAACATTCAGAAACAGCTCAGGTCTCAGCCTCCAATCAAACACTAATGCTCACATGAAGCTGTTAGTCAATTACAAGAATGATTTTCATTTTTTGTTCCCTTTTTTCCCAAGAGCAAAATTCCTTATAATATTTTGTGTGAACCTCCATGCAAAATTGTGTCACAAAACAGAGAAGAGGAAAATAAAATCCTCATTAATTTAAAATCTCAGTGTTGGCTGCAAGCACTTGGTACATTTTTAAATCAGTGGTTGTACTCTTGAATCCTCTTAACTAAGAGAGAGAGAATGAACATGCACCTTGAAAGATCCTTACTGAAGCCCTCTGGAATATAAACTGAGCTGTATTTACGTGCATTGTCTGAAGGAAGCATTTAACAGGGCTTGAAAGGGTGGGATTTGCTTGCTATCTCTTAAGTGATGAATAAGCAAATTATTTGAAATGGCCAACTGATATTTAGCTCTTTGTGAATGGATGCTTATTTCAAAGAGATATTTGATTTCATTTTATAACTATCTTAATCATAATAACAACTCTTTCATTCTGCATTTGTTCACAAATTGCATGTCAGCAGAACACCTTAACTGATTACTCAGACAGGATTATTTCTGACAGGTACTAATACTTGGGGTTTATTCTCAGCATTTATTTAGTTGGCATTTAGTTAACTATATCTTCCCTTTTTTTCTACACTGATGAACTTTTGCAGATAGTACCGAAGGAACCTGCAGTCATTTAATGAATTTAAACAAAGCAAAAAGGAAGGGTTGGTGAAAATTTGGCAGTGCTTAACAAGGGTGGTGGTGTTTTACAGGGATGTTTAGATTTGCCATTACTTTTTGTAATTAGATTTCACATAGCAGAGGAAAAATTATGTAAACATGCAATTATTGTCACCTGGCCTTCATATGACGTGTGAAGGTCTGTGTGTTCGTACTTCAGCAGCTTCCATGCTCAGGTTTGTGATCCTGGTGGTGTTGCTGGCATTTCCCAGCGAGGTTGGGAGGGCTACGGAAGCAGAAGGTGGAGTCTTACTCACTTGAAAATGGGGTAGGCATTTGGGTCCAGAACTCACACCCTAATCTCTGTAGTGTCTTAAAAATATATCGTACAGAGCAGAGTGTTCTTGAGCAAAGGGGAAAACAGACAGCTTGGCCAGCAAACACTTCCTAGACCACAGCAGCAAAATGAACAGAGAAATGTCTCTACAGCCACTGGGCAGGAGGCACGAAAATCAGAAAGATCACCGCCACCTTGCTTCCTTCAAGGAAATGGCAAAGCCAGCAGCTGATGTCCCCAGCAAACGAGTGAATGCTCTGGGCCAGTTGCCTGGTGGTGGCTGCAGGTGGGGACAGATGCTACCTCCTCTTTCCTAGGAAGGACACACTGCTTCCTGCCCAGGCATTCCTCTTCCCGGAGCAAATGAAGAGTAAAAAATCCTACTTTGTAACAGTGCACAGAAATATTCAAACTGATTGGAATATGAACTTAACATTTTCCACAGAGCAAATCCACGTCGTAGGCTCCACAGTAGCATCACAAAGCAACAGCAATCCAGAAGAAACAAATGGTGTTTCTATGGGAATTTGGGCACAGGAACGGATCCTGTGAGCTCCAGCTGAAGCTCCAGTCATGACAGAAGGTATCAGAAAATGTCTCACCAGTTTTCTGGTGCCTAATAAGTACATAAAAGGATACTGCAGCCTTTCCTTCAGCTGGGGTATTTACAGAAGTTTTATAAACTTTCCATTCTCTGGTTTAGTTCCTGTTTCCATAAAATCTGTGGGAACTGAGATAGCTCAGGTCTTAGTTAACTTTGCTTAAAATTGGCCTATGGATTCAGAAATAAATGGAAAGACAAACCTAGTGCCACACAAGCAGAATGTGATTGTATAAACCCTGTTTGTAATGGGAGCTGGCCTAAAAATTAGTTAAATTACTCCAGTTCAGATGATGGAAGCTATTAGGAATTGATTATTAAATAGCTGCTTAACTTATGGTCTGACTTTAGGGTAGAGTTTAATAAGGGGTTAATTGATCGATTCAAACTCATATTTCCACATTGTAGACTTTTTAAATTATTTTGAACTTTAATCTTAACTCTAAACTTTTGGAGTTTGTTGAACATTTTGGGGGAGATATCTACAAAAAGTGGAAAGTACATTTTCCTTCTCACTACTAATATGCTCACAACTTCTAATTAATATGGGGCTTAAGCTGCCTTAGCGTAAGAAGAGCTTTTTAACATTTTCTGGTACAAAAAAATTTTGTATTATCCCAAACTGAGGTTTGTTCAATCAATGATTCTCTATGAAAATAAAAAACACAAAGTTTTTTGTATTGGCTTCATTTCAAAAATCTCTTAAATTTATTTAGACTTTATGGGTGCATGTTTTATGGAAACAAATACATTATTTGAATATTGCTTCCAAGATTCATGGCAAATAGTTTCAGCTAGACACACTTGTGAGGACTAAGGTGTATTATTAAATTGCAATGAAACTGCTGGCTCCAGATACCAGCTACACTAACACAACTCCAGCAAAGCATTTGTACTCCTTTGGTGTAAAACTGCATCAAGAGCTGGANGTGATTCTGTGATTCTGTGATCTCCATCACGCTGACTTGCTTTACTGATTGGTTCCTCTCTTGAACATTAAGAGGTGTTTTCATTTTGCTATATTTCCTTTGTCTTACACCACTTCCGATTAACCACCTGGAAGTGATTCGCCAAGGGACGACCTAAGGTTTTGTTCAAATTGAACTATTGATTTGTTTGCTGTAGAGAACATTAAATTAAATCAACCTCTAACACAAAATGATTGTTTGGCATAAAACTTGCTCTGAAAGGCTAGCGAATCTCAGAAATCTTCACAAATGAAGGAAAGAGGCTACACCTAGGCAATATAAAAATCATGCAGCAAAGACTTCTCATAGAATTCCTCTGATTCCAGTGAGGTTACATTGGGTTGTTGCATAAGTCAAACCCATTCTTTTTTTCAGGAGAAGTGCAATATCCAGAAAGTAAACCATCACTTCCCACCTGCCAGTAGCTTACTGGGAAAATCCAGGTCACCATATGAGCATTAAAACATATGGTTTATTTCTGTTATGATACCTCTTTTATTAGCTCCAATAAAAAAATTTTAATTGAAATTTCCCGGCCACAAGAGAAAGCTGAAATATATGCACATAAAGCTAAAAATTACTGCAGTAAGGAAGGTTCCTTGTGAACTAAAATAATAGAGTATTTAAGAAAAAAAATGTGAATGCATTACATTTTTTGAAATCTTGCAATTTTTTGTGAGTGTGGTTACCAGTGAACTGTTAACCAGACTATGAGACCAATTCTCAGAAAACAGAGGAGCAGTCTGAGGACAAATAATAACATAGGACAGAAATGTGAATTTACCATTCAATCTTTTAGAAAGGAAAGGAAAATAACTTTATTTTCTATTTTATTTAATTTGGCTCCATCTTATTTCATTTTTTAAGGGTTCAAGAGTTGAAATATTCAGAAGCAGTAAGACTGTGAGGCAATTTGTAGGAAATCTGATGGCCTTGGAGTCACTGTGTAGTGAACCTTCATTCTTAGAAAACATAAGTGGAGTAGCTTTAATGACCTTTTCCATAACAAGCTGATCCTCAAAGTTGGAAAAGTCAATCTCTCCTTTGGGAACAGCACATAAAAGGATTAAGCTCCTATTTCAGATAGCTTATCTGAAAGTCTAAAAAGTGGGTTCATCCTGGCCAGTGCATCTTCAAAGCCATTGACGGCACAAAAAAATGCCTCATATTTTCATGAAGATACATTAGATTTATACCAGAATAAATAGTACAAACCAAATGTAACTTAACATAGAGCTTGATCATTTCCTAACCTTTGTCTTACCTGTGGTGCCAGCTCCATCCCCACCCTACACCAGAGCACTGCACTGAAGTACAGGCTATTATTTTCCTAAATAGGGAAGGAAAGGGAGGTCACAGAATCACAGAATCAGAGAATGTTAGGGATTGGAAAGGACCTCGAAAGATCATCTAGTCCAATCCCCCTGCCGGAGCAGGAACACCTAGATCAGATCGCACAGGAACGCATCCAGGCGGGCTTTGAATGTCTCCAGAGAAGGAGACTCCACCACCTCTCTGGGCAGCCTGTTCCAGTGCTCTGTCACCCTCACTGGAAAGAAGTTTTTTCTCATATTCAAGTGGGGGAAGAAGGGCTAGAAACAGTGCTAGATCCGATGCTTCTATTTCAAATATAACGATTTAGAGATCTGTCATTAAAGGCATCTTAGGTCAAGTTTTATATCCCTATGGCAGGACAGGTTTACACGATATTCTTCAAAATTTCCCCATTTTGGCCAGTGTAGTTTTAAGGCATCCAGTGCGAAGGGGATTTCCTCAGCTGTCTGGCAGGGTCTGACCCAGCCCAGCAAACCCTCCCACGCAGCAGCTGAGGTACCGCTTTTCCTGCTCTTGGTGCCTCTCGGTGTCGGGTGGTTGTGTGCGGAGGAGCAATCAGCAGCCAGTGGAGGTCAGCTTCTTGTGAAGAGGTTATGAATGTTATTTAGTCCCCAAAAGATAAAGCACTTTCTGAATATTGAGTGGCAAGAGAATCCATATGAGAGTAGGATCAGTGATACAGCGCTGAGGGTAAAGAATATAAAATTAGGTTAGTGTGGAATCAGCTCATTAAACTGTAATTTAAACTATCTAAATGGGCAGGTTCCTGCCCCCCATCTCTTTACCATCCTTTATTATCACCTCACAAATAAGATACATTAGTTGGTAAACTGTTTTACTATCCTGAACAGAAAAAAAAATAGTAAAATTACAAGAAATATTTTTCTTATCATGTTATTTGTATTCTGCTTTTTATAGAGTATACTGTAATGGAAGAGGGTTTATTACACCACCAGAGGCAGAAATTCAGTTCATGGTTCACTGCAGATTACAGAGACTGGAAAAAAAAAAATAAAATCAGTAAACATTTTTCCTTTTTGTTCGTACAATATTGCAATAACAGCAATGACTGGTGGAAAATGTTCACACTGATTCTTTATATGTGTAAACATTTTGAAAGCTTCCTGAAAATTACAGTTAACTTGCAGAACACAATATTTGTGCAAGCTTTTTTGTACTTGAATAACTCAAATATAGCTTCTTTAACAGACGTCTACTCACACAAGCTTAATTATCAGTGAGGAATATGCATCTTATACAGACACAAACAACAACAAAAAACACCTCCCCTACACAAATTGCATAAACTAAAGGAAAATAGCACTGCAATGTTACTTCTTAGAGTTTTGAATTACATAGATATGAGCAAGCTGATTCCAGCTGAGTTAGAAACTATATTCCTACACAACTGCACTTGCCCAGGTTACCTGAGCAAGACCAGTATGGCTACGGCAAGTTGGAATCTGTCTTTTCAATAGTGCTAAAAGTGTAAGTTCATTTTTTTAGACTAGCATTACTTCTGATTTTTTCACTTAAAGAAAGCAAAAAGCCTGTGAACAAATCTGTATCTAGGTTACCATATTTATTTGTTTAATCTCATTAAAACTTTGTAAGAGTAATGATCAAAACTCTTGCTTCTGTTTTAGGAACTGAGAATAAATTCCTGCTTACAGATACAGCAGGGGTGGAGATCAAAGCATATTTCAAACCAGGTTGAAGCTGGGAGGAGCAAAGGCAGATCCAGTCTGTTCTGCAGCTCATAACATTGGTCTTTGCTAGGAGTTCTCCAAGTCTCACCACTTCAGGGAATTCCCTGGCAGCATACCTATGTAAATAATTCTGCTGCTTCTTTCACCTCATGAGAAAGGTCAGCAGAGAAAGCCTGTAGCTTCTCATTAGGATCAATTCTTTTGGGTTCTTGCCCTCAGTTAGGGTTGCTAGCTGGGGTAAGCAGTTACATTTCCTGCTGTCCAGGTCACTTCCCCTCTTTGCCACTACACAGAATGCAGAACAACCACAGGGCACGGCAAAAATTGGATTAATAGATAATACTTGGATACTACAGTTAAACATACTTAAACTAGTTTGAGACCTTCACTATTACCTTTTTAATTATTATTTTCATTTCAGTTTGTTGAGCTGGGTGTGTTTTGCTGTTAATTTGAGCTTTTACTAGAGATCAGGTTTGTGCTTAGTAGCTACACGACAATCCCTTTGCTGCAGGAGCAAAGAGCTGGTGAAAAGACTCTAGAAGAAGAATGGTGAAATTCTCACACTGTGCCATGATTAAAATTTCTTGTCTCATGTCTTTCAAATGACTGTTTAGGGCTGGCCATTGTAAAGCTGCTGTTACTAATGAATGCAGATAGCAGGTTCTGGTCATTCGTTGTATCATCATTTAAAAAGGAGAGAAAGATGAACTACTGACATCTTCCCAACAAGTTACACCAAGCTGAAAATCGGAGGAAAATTATTCGGGCTGTGTTCTGGATGTGAGCAGTTTAAGCTAAGCCCAGATTCTCCTGAACATCTGATTGGTTAAAGTAGATGTCTCAAAACTAAAAATTCTTTGACAAAGATAAAAGAGAAAGCCTACTCGTGCTGTCAGTTTGGACCAGAATATCAGAACACTTTCAGATGTACAGGATAACCAAGATAAGTAACTTCCCACCCTTTCTTTTACTCTTCTCCAGCTCCAGATACAGTAAAGGAGAAATGAGTTAATTTAACCCATAACATCCTGGACATACGGACAGAGCAAAGAAATACTCCATCAGGAAACAAGAACAGCCACAAATCTGCTTTTTGCAGTGAAAGTAAGTGTCAACAAACAGAGGAATTAATGTGGTGTTTGTTTTTGTTTGTTTTTTTTTTTTCCCCTGAAGAAATGGTAGATCTGTTATTTCTATCTTTGTTAAAGTATTTATGTGACCTACCTGAGTATTTTAACATCTTGCAAATATTTACAGATAGAAATATCTTAACAAAGATTCAATTATTATTCATTTTTAAATTTATTTATTAAATTATTATGTTATTATTATCACATTACTTGCTCTGACTCAGCTTACTGTTAGTGAATTGGGTTTCAAGACCAGCAAGAAAGCTCTTCCTTGGATTTCTCATACCAAACCCCACGCAAGTAACCCACTGCATGCAACCGTATCTCTCTTGTGTCTCTACCTCTTTACTTTGGAAACTCCTTACCAGAAATTGCACCTCACGAAAAATCGCACCTCTCACAAAAGCTGGCCCAAACAAGATATTTCTTATCTTGCCCATTCACCGAGTTTCAGAACTTGCTGAACCTGTCTAGGTCAGAGTGAAACAGGTAAAAAAAAAAAAGTATAGATGTGATTTATATTGTCTATATTTTCAAAGTGTGAAAGAAACAAATATTTTCACTGCTTTCTGAATGATTTCTAATATTGCTTGCAGGCTTCCATTTTATTGCGAGTCGTACATGATTTGTTACATTTCTGGGAAAGTGTACAAACTGTAATAAAAACCAGTATAACAGAGAAAGCAATAGTTAAATGATGGAATAATAAAAGAAACTGACTTGGAACAGATCAGTGTTGTCAATCTATCTTCAGGTAATTCTCTCTTGAAGGAAATGCAGCTGCTTGAGCTAGCTATCAAACTGCTCAGGTTTTGGTAGCATAATCCAAGCCAAGAATTATCTATGCTGGTTAAGATCTTCGCTGCCAATGAAAACAGGATTATGATTTGGATCCACAATCCAAAATAAAAATACCAAACTAGCTGCCAGTGTGTTTGGATCCTGTAAAGACAGACGGAGAGAACTGGGGTTGTTCAGCCTAGAGAAGTGAAGGCTCCAGGGAGACCTTCTATCAGCCTTCCAGTGTCTGTAGGTGGTCTACAGGAAAACTGGAGAGGGACTTCTTTCAGTTGCATGTAACAACAGGACGAGGGGTGACGGCTTTAAGCTGAAAGAGGGTAGATTTATATTAGATATAAGGGAAAAAATGTTTGTCATGAGGGTGAGGCACTGGAACAGGTTGCCCAGAGAAGCTGTGGATGCCCCATCCCTGGAGGGGTTCAAGGCCAGGCTGGATGAGGCTTTGAGCAACCTGGGCTAGTGGAGGGTGTCCCTGCCCATGGCAGGGGGGTTGGAACTACATGGTCTTTAATGTCCCTTACAATCCAAACTATTCTATGATTCTATGATCAGGCAAACAGCCTTTTCTTTCTTACCTCAACTCAGAAAAGCAATTTCTGTTTCAGTTTTGCACTAGGCAAATTCTTGGCTGCTGTTCACCACAGTTTTCTATTTCCTTAGAGAGGATGTAATCCCCTGAGGTACATAGGAGCTTAAAACACCCTCTTTCCTGAATACAAGCCTTGCAACACACAGGAATTTTTAGCAGTGACCTCTGGATTGGTGACATATTTGAAAATAAAGACATGGTGGGAATTAAGCATGACTCCATAGATACATGAATGTACCTTTCTTTATTCAAGTCTTATCCTGCAGTCTTCAGGAGGATATTCATGTGAGAAAGGTTATTCGTGTGCATAAGGGTCTATAGCTGAGCCAGAGCTCCAGATAGTGTAAACATGTGTGGGTCTAGCAACAAGAATGGAGCTTCACCAGTCTATACTGCAGTTATACTGAGAAGCCAAATTTTGTCATTAGTGTTAGCCTGGAATGAGCTACCATCCAACCTTGAACTGAACATACAAAAGTATTCAAATATTGTTTCTTCTTATCAAATCAGCCATTTTTTTTCAAGATCCATGGTGAGCTGAATCCTGAAAAGCTCCTGGGACTTTGGATTTCCAAGTAGATTCAAGAGACACACACAAGTTTTCTAGACAAAGTCCCTATCTTTCTAAGGCCCTTTGACATTTCTGCATTTGTTTTAAAGATATTTGTACAAAGTACAATGATAGACTAAGGGATACTTTTAAAGACAACAATGATTTTCCTGTGGCCAGCATTTTAAAATAAACTGTTACCATAGTATCAGTAAAAAGAATCTCAGAATTATCTTAATTGAATCCAAATGCCTGCAGTTCAACAGATCAACACGATTAAATGGATCCATAGCTTGGACTGATGGACTGACCCAAATATCTTCAGCTGAATATGAACTTTCCTTAATGTTTTCTTTCTGTTTCTTTGAGACTTATCTTGATTACATCTAACAAGATTCTTCATTTTTTTTATGGCTTTCTGTCTCAATAGAGCACTATTTGTATTTATTAATTTGTTCCTAGTTCATATATTTACTCATTCTTATGTACTGCTTGTTATACTGGCTTGTCTGTGTTTTAGTTTCTTTTCCCTCTAATCTCCAACAGTTTGGTTCAGGCCACAGCAATGCAACAAAGTACTCAAAGTGATGCTGTAAAACACCAAGATTCTAATTGTTTTCAATACATAATTACATTAAAGCAAAAGCCTATTAAAAGCTTTACAATATTACAGGGTTTTTTGCTAAATGTGATGAACCCACAATCATTTTTTTTTGCCAGTATTCTTTTTTCTGTTAACAATAAAGAGGTCAATAAACACCCTATGGAGTTTATAGTTTTAAAATCCCATATATAACTTCAAGTCTACATGTCACATCCATTAGAAACACATATTCATGTTTGGCAGATAGATCCAGCTCGCATTTATCTGTGAGCAGGTAATGTGCTCTGTTGATGATCCACTCTAGGGATCCAAAGCCTCATGTCCAGCAGGGTGTTTAGTAATACATGAAGCACCTCATGAATACAGCTGTACTGCTTCTAGGGCTGGAACAAACCCAGGAATACAGCACCTACTCTTCCACAGAGCTTTGAGTAATAGGCTCTGCTGGATTCAAGTTTTATCTGTGGTTGAGCTTAAGTTCACAATAAAGAGCCTTGGAGAATAGCCTGAGTCTTGCAAGCCCAGCACTGAAACGGGATTCCTTGTGGTGGTATTTCTCTGTCATAAGCAACAGACCCTGTTGTACTTGTTTTATTCATTGTTTTCCGTTATGCAACACAGCTGAGCCTTCTCTTCCCCTGGACCATATCAAGATGTAAGAAGCAGTATGAACACTATTCCGAGTTTGCATGATCATATTCCAGACATAGTACAGGGCTGATAAGGTATAGATTTTCCTGCTGTTTAGCACAGCAGCCAAGGACCTAATCCAAAGTCTGCTAAATCAGTGGGTATCTTTTTTGTTGACTTTAAAACAGGGCCTAATAACATAAAGCCAGAGAAGCATTGCTTCTCTAGCTTATACATGAGAGGTGTGTGCTCTGAGTCAAAGCAGATGTTTGTAAGAGATGAATTGCCCTGATCAGTAAATTCCACAGTAAGCAGATACTATTTAATGACTGCAGAGGCTGCTCTGGGAATCAGTTCCTTCTGGATTAATTGGAGTGATGCCTAAAAAGCAGTCTCATCGGTTCTGAGTTTGAATTTTATTGGTAATTGAGTGCTTACCAATAGGAACAATTATTTCTATAGTTTATTTAGTACACACACCTTGCAAATGAAGCTGATTAATAGTAGTAAATTATAAAGTAATTTTAAAGCAAAATTGCAAGTAATGTGTTAGCCCCTAAGAGACCACCTAAAAGTCAATATCAGTGTTGAACACATAATTGCTTTATTTTGTCTTTCAGCATTACCATCAATTTGTCTCTCCTGAGAGAGAAACTGAAGTGTCTTACTTACAAGGAAGAGAGTAAGAGAAGTTGAAAACTCTTTGAGGTCAAGGAGAAGTGTCTTTTTTCTTTTTTTTCATATGTCTTATCCTTAATTTACAGTCACAAAGAAATACACTGCACTAAAATATAAATGATCTGCAGCTGGTATTTGTTGCCTTCTTCTGCAGATTTTACAGGATCTCCACCAGGAATATGTGACAATGCGATTCAAAAAACTTGTCAAAGGTTCAGAATTAGGCAACAGAAATTGGTTAATTCAGTCAGATTTCCACTGTTCTGGCCCTGGGGGCTGAGTTATCCTGAACCATGCACCAGCCTGCATGACACAGTACCACAGTGTCCCCTTGGGCACTCAGGACACAGACATATCACTGGCTTCATCAAAGTCAGCTTGGACCCTGCTTGGTTCACTAGGGGCGATGTAGTAGCATCATTAACCCTTGGTGAGCCCCTTACTGGGGATGCCAGCAACCGTCCCCTCTTCTAAGCCGGGCTGGCCCCAGCGCAGGACCTTCTTGACACCCAGAGGAAGAGAGCAAGGACAGTAGCTCTGCTTGGGATGAGTCATGGAGAAACTCTGCTGCGTGTGAAAATTGTAGAGCAGGATTTCCTCTCGTTCCCTTGATTTAGCACATGCTAGTTATCACCTCCTGCAATTGAAAAATATCCATGACTACAGAGAAATAGTGTGATCTCTCAAAAGTTCATCTCTCCAGACCAGTTGACAGAAGTGTGTGATACACTGGGCTTTAGCAAAGTCGCTTGTCTGGACCATCCTTGCTGTACAGATACAGACCAGTAGTATGTGACCGACAGAATCCAACAACAGGCAAGTAAAAGTTGATGATACAACTCTAATATAAAAATTGTTGGTGTTCAGTAAGAACCTCACAAGAAACATATGGCATCAGAAGCATATGGAATGAGAAGTAGAAGAAAAGAAAAATAAAATGGAACTGTGTCCAAGAAGATTCTTGGAGCTGCTTCAGGTTTTTAAGACAAGTACATAGAGGATAGAGGGTTTATACTTCCCTACATTTGTATAGGTAATCTGTAGGCTATAAATCTTATCTCAGGATAGTAACTGAGCTAACTTTCTTCTATTCCAAGTGTAAACCAGGTTTTTTTTTTGTGTGAAGTCATGTGCTTCATTATAAACAGGCCCTAAAGCCCATATTTTTGAAGTTGAATTAAAGCCAGCTCAGCAAATTGATATTCTGATATATAATTATGAGAAGTTGGGCTGCTACAGACAACCAACTTTTAGTCCCTTCGTCCACCTCAGTCCCCTGCTTCCTGCTTGTCAAACATCCCATACCTTGTGTGTTTAGATTTCTGTTCTGTCAGCACCAGCAAAGCAGGGATTAAGGGCTTTATCTCAGCCTCCATGACATTGTCTATATCTTGAAAAAAACCTTTTGCAATAGCAAGGGGAAACTGAGAGCCACAAAAGCACTCTGTGTATGACATGATCTACTCTGCCATTGGGATACTTTTTGCATTGTGTAAATCTCTTTCCCAGACATAGAAGATGTAGCCTTGTAACTGACGCTACATTTTCTAGATTAATTTGGCTTCATACTTCCTTTAGTTCCGTGGGGTTGAGGCATGCTCACCGCTGTTGTACTGCAAAACAAGAAAATTTCCCAAATAACTCTAGTCTTGAAAAACATTTATTGTCAACTTGTATAAGTTGATAATTATCTCTCATGCAGTTATAGTACTAGAATTAACACAGGCATTACTGGTTTTCATTAGAAAGTAGATACAATGGCAACTAATTTTTGAGAATTTTTTTTTGTGTGGATGACTAAATCCTAATCTTTTTATTGAGTACAAAGACAGAATTATTTTCTTCATATTACAAGAAATCTCTGCACTTTCCTCCTATCTTTTCTCTTGGGTAGCCTCTGTGATTATAGTCTCTCTAGGAATTACTGTTTGTTGAGAGGAGCATTGTTCTTTGTGTCCGTACTCTGAGAATTCCCATACAAACATCTTCAAAAATATCTTCCTTGCTATACCATCCGATATTCTTGAACACTTTAAATGGGACATTCAGAGTGTACTTAAATCTATGAGAGAATGAAATTGTTTACCTAAGCATGAGGTCAGGGGAACACATGTTTTATGGATAGCTGAATAGAAATGGCAACTATTGCAATTGTACAGTATTTGTATAAATAGGCAGTAAAACATAAATGGTTAAAAAAATTAAAATCAGCACCACTCAGTCAGTTCAGGATGATGAAAACACAGCTTCAGCCAACACTGGATCCAAGAGAGCTGTTGAAAGATAAGGTCAAGTTCATAATGAAGTCACCAGATTATGATCTTGTTTAAATATTGGATAAGGTATTTGGGTGGATGTATGGTGAGGTCATAAGAGGAAATGTAACACAGACTTTAAGAAAATGTTGGGTTTCGACTGACATAATGGAGGCAATGCTGACATTGAATATGGAATATGCAGGAGAATTAACATCAGCAGTACTTGATGGGGATTGACTGGCTATACCACCCTTTCCCTGTGTGTGGAAGAAATACAAATGCAGTATGACTGACCAGCCCTCAGAATAAATAATGATGAATTTTCAGTGCTCTAATTATACATTTTGTGGATCTGTTTCTGTCACGCATAACTACATAGATAAAGAAGCATAAGGGTTCAGATAGGATTAAAAAAAAAATTAAAAGAACATCTACCGGTTTGGTTTTTTGCTTTTTTTTAATCAAGTCTCTGATACTTTAAAGTGGAAATTGAATCTGAAAAATTTTCCTTTTAAAAAACAATAACTATCCTCCAAGTTTTTATTTTTCACATGTAAAATGTCAAAGGAACTTAAATAGTTGCTTGTTCAGCACAAAGAGTCTTAAAATCCTGTAGAAATCCTTCTATACTTCCTGTCCCTCCTCAGTGTAGTAACATTTTTAGAAAATGAAAAAAAATCCACCTCTTTGCAATTGTAAATGTTTTGTTAGGAATTAAAATACCACAATTAATAAGTATGAGAACGTTTTGAAAGTCAGCTATTAAAAAAAATACAAGGTGCCACACAGTGTCCTAGGGATACTAAATCTACTTAAATAATAAAGTAAACAAAAATGTAATTAGACCTAAACCTTCCAAAAACACAGGTGATTTGTCAGGTCTGTTCACACACATGGGCCTGTGTGAGGCTGGCCTTTGGGACACAGACTTTCAAGGTACCAAGCAATTAAAGTAAGGGCTGCATACTTCAAATTTCATTTGGTGTCATGGAGAGGAAAGACCTGTAGGGAACTGAGCAGACTCATGGCCCACTGGTGCTATCTACTGGAAATCCTGAAATGGCTGCGTAGGAGTTGGCCATGGTCACTGAGAAGCAAAAATAACCGTTTCCTCTCTGCCAAGAGTCATCATTAACTTTCCCTTTGGTTCTCCTAAGGCAAGAACTAAGCTCACGTTTGGAAACAATTGTTGATCAAGCACTTAGAAACATACAGCATAGTGAAGATGCCAGTTGGAAATGTTATCACTATTCTTGTTTGAAGTGGTAGTGCACAAATATTTTCATATTGCAAATCTCTTGACAGGCACCTCTGGCATTCACCAGTTTTCTATTCCAGGCAGCTAACAGACATCCATGTTGGCAGATGGGGGGAACACTTGAAAATGGGAAAAAATTCCACTCCCGAAACTCATTAAGAAAATTTTAGGTCTTAAGCTTAAGATGGCCCCATCTTCCCCAATGTTTTCTGTCTTCAGAGACAGTTTTCTGTACTGTCAGAGGGAAGGGTGGCCAGAAGACTTAACAGGGATGTAAGTCCTCTCTCCCAAGTAGACCTTCCTCCTACATTAATTTCAATTTCAACCTTAAAGATGACGTTTGCTTTCTACAACACTTTTATTAACGACTTTAATTATTATCATCATCAAGAATTAATAATAAACCCTGTCTGGACAATTTCCCTTGATACAAAATTACAGAACATAAAAAGAAAAAAAAAGTGATTGCTTCATCTGGGGGATACTTTTCTTTCTAATAGTCGACATTTCACCTTGGCAAATGATTATTTGAGAAACATAATTTGAGGGCATCTAAGGGTTGTAAAGTCTAGTGATGACACACCTCAGTGTTTAACAGCTTTGTGCACTCTGTCTTACATTTAAAGGCACCAAAGCATGTCATTATGAGACCACAATGCAGACCTTGTCATGTCTTATCACTTAATTAGGTCACCTAGTCTGCCCATCGTGTTGAGCGCAATAGCTAACATTACATTTCTACCATTTTTTGGGATTGCTTTTAAAACTCACAAGGGAAGGTTCTTCCACTATTTTTTTAGCAGGATTATTTCTTATTCCAGTATATCTCACCATTAGAATGGCTTCTTGTCTAGTTTTCTATTTATTTAATGTCAAGCAATTAAAGTATTGGTTTTCTGCATGATTGCAAGGATTTCACATGTGCTTATCACTTCCACATCTCTGATACAATTTATATTTCTGGTTTTGACAAATATATTCACATTTATAGATGAAAATTAAAACTAAATTAAAAATGTTCAGTTCCTTCAGCATTTAGGATTTTATTTTAAATAAAAATTCTGGAAACTTTAAACAATATGCATGGCCAGTCTTATCACAACTGTAACCTAAACATTAGTATGGCTCACACCCCTTCTCTCACCTACAGCCTGACCTGAGATGAACCTAGAATTAGTTGGCACTTTCCAGATATGGGACATCTAAAGAGAAGCACCTCTTCTTGCTTTCTTCTTCATTGGGCATTGGCCACAATCCAAGCCTAAAAGTTCTGCAAAGACCTGCTGATACTAGATTTGGACTGACTTTACTTAAAAATATGATGGGAAGAAGAAGACAGGTTTTGCACAGAGCCAGTAGCTGGAACACAGCTAAAAATTTAGAGCAATCTGAGATGCAAACTTTCAAGAGACTAAAGGAGTTTAAACAGACATCTTTTAGCTCACTAGAGATAACTTTAACACCTGGCTCTTTTTGTAACTACAAAAAGGATTGCAAGGTTTAGGAACCTAGAGAGAGACTAAGGAGGAGATATCCTGAATCCTAAACCTAGTGGTAGATTAGTAGCCAGAATAGAGCAGAAGAGGAGTCCCAGGTTTCGATTTCAAAGCCAGGGTTTCATCCAATGTCTCTGTCACACATAACACACAACTGGTCTCCAGATTATCACTGAAATGCAATATTTCCCCTCTAGTGTGTTGCAGACACCAGCTCTAGGTGAAAATCTGCATTCCTTCCATTTGGAATGAGACCCACAGTGTTCTGCAGAGGAGAGACTCCAGGTTTCTGGATTCTGCTCTCTGGACTGTTTCAGTACTCTGCTCAGTCCCCATTTCAGCACAGGCTGTGATGCAGAATGGAGGAATGCAGAACATGGTTCGACAGGAAGTTTTTGTCTGAGTACTTCAGGCTTATAGCGGCATTTGAGAGCCTTTCTCTTACAATTGCCTTTGTCAGGGCAACCACAGAGCTGCTTGGTTTGAAAAAAGAAATAATTCTCTATGGTTAAAAGAACTGTTTGGCGGTCAAAAGGTATGAACTGCTCGGTACTTTCTTAACTTCCTTTTCACTTCATAATGTAGTGGCAGGAGTTATAAACAGCATTATCTCTGATTTGAGGGCAGAAGTTCATCCGTTCCCTAATCAGTATTTTCCACTCATTATTTTCACTAAATATACTGTTCTCTTGTGCCTCTTTTCAGTGCTTTAAGGTATGGAAATCAGTGTTCAGGGAAGAAGATGTGTATCTCGAGTCTACACAAAACTCCACAAAGGGCTGATACATGAGCACATAGTGCTTACTGTCTGCTAAGGGCAAAACAGTTCCGTTCCGTTCTGCAACGGGGCAGCAACCTCGCATATACCTCAGATCTGCTACAAATGGCCACACAGGGGGCTGAAGTGGTATAATAATCATTAAGAAACCCCAATCTTACTGCATGCTAACCTTCTTATGTTGATAAAGTCTTATGCGAAGTTTAAGAACACGACAAAGAGGTGCACTGAATTGCTGCCAGGAAGGGCAAGTGTATCCAACATATCAGCTAGAAAATAGACAGGCAAGCATTTACAGCAAAATTATTCATTTACTTGCTCATGTTCAAAAAGTCAATGCAAACTTATTTTATTCTGTAACGACTATATTCCAGATGCAAACCCATCATTATAGGAAATAACATGGAGAAGTGTTTTGGCTGAATGAATTTTCTGAGCATGGGAATTGAACTGAATCAATTTTTGTAATTTCAAGGCCGTTAACTGTGAACACAGTTTAAGACTTCAAGTGAGCACTACAGCAACACATTCAGCCTGAATTGCTTTGAAATTGGTTAAGGGTTACTTCATTTTCTTCAGCTACAGTTTGGAAAGTATGTTTTCATGGGGTAAATTTAATTTCAAGTTGAACGGCTGAATTGATTAGATGTCTTATTGTATCATGCCACAAGTTTATTGTAATTCCAAAGCACATTAAAAAATTAGACAGTAACTAGAAAAAAAAGGCTACAACAGCCATGGTACCTAATCCATCTTCAGAAAAACTCTTGGCAACGAATTCTTTTTTTTTTTTTTCAGATTTTTATTTTTTTCAGTGGTGCTGCAGAGCATCTTTTTCCCCTCAGTTTTTGGGATGAACATGGTCCTACCAGGATGGCCAAGAAGAGCTCTTGATCTGCTTTTTTCTTCTGTAAAATTATAATAACTTCCAATAGTGTATTATTATGAGCATTTTACAGGAATGTGACATTAAGATTTATTAGGATGTTAGGAGGGGAAAAGTGAAAAGTTTTTTTATTCTTGTAATGTGGGTTTCTAAGACTCGTTCCTATAATCAGTCCCGTTAACAATATCAGCTCTCACTGTTAGACATTCTTGAATGAGAAAACACTTCCACAGAAGGCATGAGGACAGTCCAGCGCAAAGTTTCATTTTAAGAAGCCACTGAATAATCATAGAATCATAAAATCATAGAATGGTTTGGGTTGGAAAGGACCTTAAAGATCATCTGTTTCCAACCCCCTGCCATGGGCAGGGACACCCTCCACTAGCCCAGGTTGCTCAAAGCCTCATCCAGCCTGGCCTTGAACCCCTCCAGGGATGGGGCATCCACAGCTTCCCTGGGCAACCTGTTCCACTGTCTCACCAAGCCCACAGTACTCCAGAAAAAAGGCTTCCCAGCCAGCTGTCCATGGAGCACTTTGCTCCTGGCAGGAGGCACCAGCCATGTGTGCGGCTGAATCCCTGCTGAACACGGAGATGTTGTGAGCACAGACGTGCACAGACTGCATTCACCAGTCCCGGGGCCAGTCACAGTTACCTGCTTGTTCAACTGGCGGTTAAAAATGTTTCACTAGGACACTGCTGATAGTGCCTTACCTGCAGCCATGCACACAAAGGCACTTTATTGAGCAGCAGATCATCTGGAAGTCTGTTTTCACAGCTAATGGTTTGAGACATTTTTTACACAGGTATTACTACAGCGTGTCACAGGTGAAAATGGAGATATTTGCATTGCACAAAAAGAATCTTATAATCTGTTTTCCATCAGGTAAGAAAGGAATAATAAATAAGCCCAGAGTGCTGTTTATATACTCTCTCTTATGGTAACCATTTAAGGAGTCTCATCTTACTGTAACTTTGCATATGAACCTCATGCTCAACAGCCACCAACTGGCTCCTGTGACTCTGTCCAGCCTTCTTGAAACCTATTTTTATATTTTTTACCTTCACAGCATTCTGTGGCAATAGTTTTAAGAGTACATTTATGCAGTCTTGAAAATTTGTCAGAAAAACTTATTTGCATCTAAGACTTTTTGGTTTGTAATTGAATTTGTCTCCCTCAGTTGCTCAGTGATGAGAAGCAGTAAATGTCACTTCCAGTTTACAATGTTGTTTTTTTGCTGTCATCTCTCCCTTCAGGAACTTTTTTTCCATACTGAAAAATGCTAGAGCATTTCTCTCTCCCCTTATGGGAACCGTTGGTCTCCTCTGCCACCCTTCCCTGTACCTCTCCCATTTCAGCTGCTGATTCTCTGTGAGAGGTTCGCTGCAGAGACAACATTTTGTGGTACAGACTGTGAATCAATTTTTATGAGGGTACAACACCATTTTCTGGTTTGATCTGTTTCTTTTTCCTTCCCTAGTTGTTCCTACCTTTCTGCTAGCCTCTGTGTCTGGCACTGAGCATGGAGCTGGCATTGGCACTGTCCACATGACTCCTAACTCCTTCTTCTTACTGGAAAAAGCCAATTATTAAGTATGCAAAATTCTGCTCTTTTCTTCCCATACACCTACCTCGGACTGTATCAATACTGACTTTAATCTCCTGTTCTATCTGTCAGGCACCTGATAATGAAATCATCTTTCAGCTTTTTGTCAGCTTTAGTTTAGTCCATCCTAAGTCTTCTTTTGCGTTAAGCCTTTACAGAAGTTTCAAAGAAGAAAATAACAGTTTGAGAGGGAAGAATTTGGCAGCCAGTGACTAGGATCTAGAAGCAGAGTAAACATGATACATTTCTGATATTCCAGAATACAAACTAGGAAGATAGGACCAGATAACTTTCTGATTTAGATTTGTTTCAGAACACAACAGTTCATCCCAAGGCTAATTAAGACAGTCGTTGCTGGGGAGCATTGCAAGTAGGTTCCACAGAACAATCTTTCCAAAGAAAGATTTTCATCTGAAAATGTCTAAACAATTCTTGTATGCAATATTCAACTGCAAGAACTTCCAGCAAAAAATTATATTTCCTCTGAAGTCTCATGCCACCAATCATCATCCACATTGTTTTGATTAAATTATTTTTACTTCACCACATTGCCCAATTTTGCAGGGCATTTTCTGAAATATTGCACAGGTTACAAATGTATGTTTTTACTGCATGTGTCCTTCAGTGCAGAGTGCAGCCTCCATGGTACCGTACAAAACAAAAGGAAGGCTACAGCTGCATTTCTGCAGAGCCCTGCAGTCTCTCTCCCTTCAGGAACTCTAGTCCTACTTACTCAAGATAATGGCATTTTAATATATTTATTTCATTTCTAGGTGTTTGTGTGTAAATTTAATTCATGGAAGCATTCCGTATTGAGTACGTCCAAGACTCAAGAAAAAGTATAACACAGCCCAAAAATAAAGCCTATAAATCCTGTATTTTCATTCTGCCACAGCTGTTCAGTAAGGTATTGCAGAATTACGACTACATTTTGCAGATGTTCACTGTGCCTGCATTTGAGTACCTCCAACTGGACAGCACATTGTCTCTGTAAATATGTTTCTGTGCTCTGAGTTGTTTTTAAGTCCATAAAGTTTGAAAATACCACGTGGTTGTTCCAGTGTCAGCACTCTGTTTATGTGGTGAGGTATTACACATGGACTCTTCCAGAACTAAATAAAATTATCTCAGGCTGTCACACAGCTGGGTAAAAATGTCACATTTCTTTCTGACACACTTTGGAACAGAGCAGACCTCAGGAAGTAGTGCAACTGTGGGAAAAGTTATCTCTGGAGTTATCTATCCCAATGACCATGTTGCTGTACGTATTAACCTCCATATGACTCTCATTTCACTCGTCCAACAAGTGACATACAGTGAGACTGAGTGGAGATAAGGGACAGTGAGGAGGCAGAACATTATTTCAATTTAATTTTAAAAAGTAGAAATACAATTGCAACTTGGTTTCTTGGCGGCCCCTTGTTGACACTCTGCAGAATTTTACCTTCCGTTCCAGAGGTTTATAAAGGGACAGAAAATTTAAGGCCCAGTCCCTTAAAGATGTCAGTGAATGATTTTCCATGAGGGAGCTGTTTCATGCATCAATGAGTGTAGCCAGTCTGTTTCACATACCCCCAACATTTCATTTAAGATGAAGTCTCCTGTGGTTTCCAAAGAGGTTGTGCATTGATGGGTCAATGTATTACCACCTATTTCAAATCAGGACTTACCCCTACTGTTTTTACTAGCTTCCTATCATAGAGATTCGCACACTCTGCTGAATACTAAACACAGAGGTGACATACAGTAAATATTTACAGGGGCAAAATACAGAAATAAATAACCACAGAACACAGGACTATGTTCAAAGGACAATCAAGCAAGGCATATGATTTTTAATGCTTCTGATATAGCAAAGCAAAGCTCACTGCTTTCTCTATTCGCATTTTATGTTTTGAGTGACTCCAGACTAACCTCAGGGAGAGCCCAGAGTATCGTCTTGTCTGTGCCTGGGAGCTGACACTGGAATATGTGATCAGGAGAGCCTGCCATCTGATTAAACCTCTCCTGAAACTGCCCCGGCTTTGGTGAAATTTGAACTGCCTCTTCCCTCTTTTTCTGCCATTGCCAGAGGCACGACAAGGCATTATACCCTGTTTGTTAATGATGGATGACCCCGCTGGTCCAGCCCAGTGCCGTCTCCTGGGGCCATGGCAAAGATGGGCTGACAGCAGAGCACAGGCTGTGCTTCAAACCAGCTGGCCAGCAGGGACCCTGGCCCGTGTCACCAACGATGGCAGATGCCTTTCATTTCCTCCTGTCCCTGAGGTTTTAGTATTGTCGTGCAGGGAAAGTGCCTTTTAGTACTTCATCGACCATATTCGTTAATGCTGCTTCTCTGAGCCATTTGCACCAGGCAGGGGAGGTGCTGCGAGGGGGAGGGAAACGGAGAAAAAGAGAAGCATCATGTTCTGACTGATGTTATCACCACAGGCTACTGCACTGAAAGGAAAGTTAAATAAATCCTTCAAAAAGCTATAAGATCTCTGACTGTATTGAAATCTTTTGTTATCACAATGAACTTCACAGCACACTGTCTCGGGACATGTTTTCTCGGTTTTTGCAGCAGGAATGTTTTCTCCCAAAAGATGGCCTAAAGGGCCTTACAGCCCCACATGGATAATGCACACAGACCTTAAGATCGTTTATCATATTTCAGTGTCCAGATATGTCGGAGGCACCACACTCAATTGGAGAAGACCTCACTTCTAGTGTGAAGAATTTTGTGCCAGAGAAGGTGACTTGAAATGAAGATGCGCCTGAGATGGGAGATTACAAGCCAATGCAGTGGATGAAAGGTATAGAGTATATCCTCAGTGTGCACTTCTACCTTGAACAGAGTATTGGAAAATACCTTATTAATGTAATAAAACAGGCACGGTATTTGCTGCAGGCATCCTGAAAGACATGGGTGTTTTTCCAGAATCTGGAAAAAAAATAAGCCCTAAACACAAATTTGTTAGTTAACAAAAGCTGAGACAGAAAACCATGTTGACCTTAATCATTTGTCTGTGAAGTCTTTTTCCTTCCTCATCTCTTTCTAACACTGAATACCCTCACAGGGAGACATGGTCTCAGAAAAGAGCTTGACCAATGTTCCTTTCCTTTTCCAAAAGCTGTAACAGTGGAGGCTTCCATCTAGGATACAAAAAAAAAAACCCAAAAGATCACATCACTGCTCTGAATTACCTGGACAGAAGGCTTGAATTTGAGGAATCCCAGCTTCTGAAAGATATATTGGAACCCCTTGCCTTTTCTGCAGAAAAGATGACAGAAATTGCTTTTTGACAACTGCTTGACAATCACAGTGTTCCATTTTAAAAATGGTTAAACATGACAAAATTAATAGTGTAGTACAGGTTTTTTTGCTGTTGTTTTGGTCCAATCTCCAAATGTAGGTCCTGTGTGTCAGTAGATGCCACCAAAAATAGAGGGCTCAGAATATTGACCTCATAGAGGAAGAGGAATGAGACGTCTTGCAGAGGATCAGCTACAGAGCACAAGGCTCTGACTCTCATTGATAACAAGGCATAAGCCACTTGCCTCTGAGTATTAGGTGGAGGGGTTTTGGTGGAGTTGGATGTTTCTAACATACACATACAGGTACTTGCAGATTGCCTGGTTTAAATTCTTCACTGTAGTTGGAGGTGGATCAGCAGTGTATTAATAAATAAGCACAGTGCATTCATCAATAAATACAGGTGTCAGAAAATTTTCCAGTGGAACATCACGCTTTCAGCTAAAATACTGTAGTGTTATATGGATGCATCTCAGTTTTGGTAAAATCCCATTAAATCATTGGAAGGTGAGTTGTGCTGGGAGCATGCTTAAGGGGAACACGGGAGACAGCGAGTCTTTGGCCCTGCAGCAAACCCTTGGAGGAAGCTTTTCTGGACCTGGACGTCTGAGGCACCCTGGTTTCTGTCTCAAGGTGCAAAAATGTTTCAGAAGAGAACAGCCATGAGCTGACATCAAAATAAGATGTCATAAGTCATCAGAAATTTGTGGGTTTCTTAAAATAGTTGTACTTGTAATCAGAATGAAAACTGATTTTGAAACCTCAGCATTGGCCTGTGATCAGTAATCCTCTATTTCAGGCCTGCTGTATGAATTAAAACTGAACTATCGACAAACTTCTTTAGCAAACAAAGCTTTTATTTCATATTGCTTCTGATCAATGTCTTTTCCACTAAAAGGAAAAGGATATAAATCCAAGAAAGGATGAGAACTTCCTATGACATCAGCAGCTGTTTCTGTCACTACCATCATCACGGAACCTTGCAGCACCTTTGTTGCTACTTAACTGAAACCTTAGCGACATGTTATGGTAAAGAAGGGGCTCAGTGGGTTCCAGGGGTGTAACACCACCAGGATATGAAAAGGCTTGGGTTTTACTTTTCTTCCAGCCATGGAGCTTTATGCTCCCCTGCAGCCTCAGGCACAAACATTCATACCAAGACCTCAGGAAGAGCTTGTGAGGCTGAACTGAGCGTTACGCAGGTGACATTGCTTATGCGTGATCTGTCCACATCACCTGAATAGGACCTCGGATCTACAGCAGGGTGCTGAACATTCTCCTGTTCTCCTTCCCAGAACAGTTCTGGTGTGGACATACATTCCCTTCTGCTGACTTAGCTGTGAGAGCAGAAATATGCAGAAAAGGGTTGGAGTGAGCCTCTGGGTGTGTTAACCTCTTGTGCTGTGGCCCAGGTTTCTCCAGAGCTGGTCTGTCAGCATTATGTCAGAAGACAAGGACTGCAATTGTTTACTTCTTCCTACAGAGAGGGTGGAAAGGGAAGAAACTCAAGGAAACATTTCTTTCTGTGCATTCCCACAGAGGTCAGTCCCAGTACCACCTTGTGAATTACAAGATTTAAACCCTTCTGTGAAGTTTGAAAGCTGGCATTTAAGCAGAGCACCTTCATAGTTGCATTAATTATTAAACACACTTGTTGGCTATGTAAAAAACTAGAAATTTCCACCACAACCAGCTAAAGGAAATATTTTTTTTATACAGTCTGTTGAGAAGGAGCTTTGTATATGCAAATAAATCCTACGATGAACTGTTAAACATCCAGTCCTCAAATTTCTGTTGTGTCCCAGTTATTAGCCACAGATGTCCAGTAATGGTCACTCTTTGTTCACCAAATTGACTTTTTTTTTTCAACCTGTGGAGAGAAGGATGGAGCAATTTGGCTAAAGAGATTCTGTCCCTCCACTTCTTGCTTCCTTAATGAAAAAAAATGAAATCTTTTGAAACATGGAGTTAACTTGTTCAGTTAATCAGCTCTGAATTCACGGATAGGTATCCCAGCTGGCACTGGAAGCATAGCTGGAAGTGTAGGAGTGTGTATATAAGCTAGCCAAAGCTCAAAGAACAAAACTGTGCCTGTGATGACTGAATAGACAGCATTATCCTGATGAAGGATTTCTTACAAAATTGTTTCAGTGGAACAAAATAGGATATGCGCAGTACAAAAAAGGAAAAGCAGAACAATATTAAAATGAAAAGGAGGAGATCATAAAAAAGGAACATTAAGACTTGAATCTATAGAGTCAATAGAATTCAGATGAATAGCCCATTGTACCTATCATGATGTAAAAAAGCTCTGTTTGGGAAAAGGATTTTATTTTAGCCTGAAATGACACTGTGAAAGGAAATTTTCTGGCTAAGATTTCACTGTGAATGTGGCAGTTATTGCTAAAATGAGAAGAGACAATAGCATACACTCCTACTAGAAAATACCTACCAGCACAAACAATCTAAAAATATCCTCCTATTTAAGAGATGCTAACATTCGTAACAGCTGTCAGCTTGCTGTTATACCTCTGAAGCTGGCTCTGCAACAGTGGCGTACCACTCACATTCTGCCTCTCCCACGTCATACTACATTTCCCCCAAACATTCAATTAGATGAGAGAACTATCCTGAGCCAGTGAAAACCAGCATAGCAATGTCATCTCATTATCTTTTTGCTAAGAGACATCTCTTTGTCATTTTTCCAGTAACAAAGAGCTGCATCCCCCTCTGTGCTATACCAGGTTGTTTTTGGGGGTTTTTTTGCCAGTGCAATTTTAGAGGGATAAAACAAATAGCAGAGAGTAAAGCTGGGTGCCAGTCAGGGTAGTCCCAGGGCATGGATAGGATGACATGTCCTGGATTGGCATGGAAGAGGTTATGACTGTCATTTTTCTCTTCACAGCTTTTGATTATGCAACTCAAGCTCTGGAACAAAAGGGCTTCTGCTGTATTTCGACACCTAAATTCCATGTGTAGACCTTTGTTATGTGCCTTTGACATGAACCTTCCACAGACACCAAACCTTTCTCTTCGACAATAGCACAGAAGCATCTCTTCACAGCACCGAGCAGCTGTAGCCCAGCCCAGTTCCAGCTCCCAGACCAACCCAAACCAGCTCATGTCAACTTTTCTCGTTTATAGCCCCCAGGTGATGATTGCTATCAAAGAAGGCCTGCCTGGCTGGGTTTCCCTGAAATGGTGCCAGAGACCACGCTGGCAATGAGTGTGGTGTAGTCCTCTCCATGCAGCATAGGCAGTTGTACCTAACCCAGGTATCATGAATGCTGCCAGCAGCTTAAATCCTTTTTGTGAAAGCAGTCCTGAGGTCCTTCAAGCGATCTTATAATTCCTGACAACAGAGAAGATAGTGGTTTTCTTAGTTTATACTTGTATTTTAAGAAGATTAATTTTGGTTAAACAAATTTACACCACAAGAGAAATAACAGCATGAAACTCNTTCCCCCCCCCCCCAAAAAAAAAACCTACATATTTTTTAAAGAATAGAACTTGGCTAATCTGCCTGCACTACCATAGTATGGCAATTGCTACAACCTGTTTTCTGCTCTTGTCAAGAAGTCGGTTTCTTTCTATCAAGGTCACACAAAAGAAACCTAACTAATACAAAAAGAGGGTACAAAGCCTAAGAATCATTTCGAGTCAGTTGTTATGCAAATACATAATAATGGTACTTAGGCTGTTAAATCAAAGTCTGCCATTTAAATAGCATAAAATATTACTCTAGCTAACAGAAATGTAATAATAGGGAATAAAATAAAAGGAAAATCCTCTAAATCCAAGAACTAAGGCAAATTCATTCATTATAAGCCAATAAATTTGAACCACAAATCTAAGCTGCTCTATTAGATACCCATCAGTGGTAATTTTTTGGCCACACAGGGTAGGATATCTGTGATTAAGTCCACCAATGCTGAGATCAAACAAAACCATCATTAATCACATCACAGACAATATCTGAAGGAGGCTTCTGTCAGAGTTTAGCAAGGGGATGTGTTACAGGCTGCTGAGGACGTGTCCCAAAAAAAAAGTCATGCTTGTTACTGAACAGCATCCTTGTTTACACAATGCCCATTTCTGCTCAGCTGTGTGAAGGACAAAAAGAAATC
Source organism: Syrrhaptes paradoxus (assembly GCA_013400615.1). NCBI lineage: Eukaryota > Metazoa > Chordata > Aves > Pterocliformes > Pteroclidae > Syrrhaptes > Syrrhaptes paradoxus. The sequence continues at coordinate 8,785 of VZTO01002855.1, read as the reverse complement.
ACTAGTTGATGAAATCACACTTGTATTTGACACTTTTCTGAATGCCATCTTTGTAAAAAAAATAACACAGATGTTACAGGGGAAGGACAGTCTAGTTACATCCTATTAACAGCAATGTGACTAACGTCAGAATCTGGCTTGAGAAATCTAAACTGGAACTTGGATAATTTGGATACAAAGGATCAGAGGGTTTAATAGACAACAGTAAGCAATTTTCCCAAATACTTTGCTTTTGATCTTCACCATCATGGTCAACTAAATAAGCCTCACTTATACTGAGATAAACTTAGTAATAGGCATTTGTTTATTCCCTGAAATCTGAATGTTCTTTGTGGTTTTACAGTAGACATTCTTTGCAACTTGGGACCACTGATTTATCTTCTGAGAATTCCTTGTCTGGACAGAGCCATCCTTAACTTTTCTGAAGTTTTTTTTTCCAAAGAAGACAAGATAAAATCAAAGATCTTATGTTTGTTCCATTGTGCTGGCTTTGTGTCACAGAAATCCTGCTGGTTTCTGGAAAGGAAGGGCATCATGATCTTCATGTATCAAATTCATGACTGAAGTCCTAAATCCATACCACTTTTCTAAGCATGACCAAGCAATGTACAATCCACATTTATAGTTATCTGAAGAGTGTCATGACCAAAGCAGAAGAAATCTTGGCTTGGGAAGAATCATAAGTGGAAGCAATAAGGTTAAAGAAGGTAAAGAAGGATTGGAGAAACACAACTGCTTTCTTTTTGATCTGTCATGTTCCATCTGGCAGTGTCATTCACCAGCAGTGTCACAAGTATTTAGTAAATTGTATTTCACTGGATAAAAGATCTGTCTTCCAGCATTAGATGATCAGGAAGTGTAAGACTATCTATAGTCTTTAAAATCTAAACACTTGTTACCCTCTTTGGGCATTAGGCCATAACAAGACAGATCTATTGCTAACTAACAGCTGCAGATCCTCAAACACCAGTGCAGTATGCTTTTTTCTTAAATCAGTTGCACTTGACATTTCTTTTTTTTTTTTCACAGAAGGTAAAGATTTACCGTGTGATCCTAGCTCAGCCACCAATGCCTGATGTACTTGCAACACAAATCCTGAGGGTTATTGACTGAACCCAGACTTTAAGTACTTCAGGCCATATTGCTTCTTTCAGCCACAGCCTGCTTCAGCTACAAGAAAAGCTATGGGAAGACAACATCTGTGCAAGTGTGCACGGACAAAACCACTTAGGAGTTCTCATCCAAGTTCCCCAAGTCTATGTCATTTCTGCAGAGATTACCAAGGAGAACAGGAAGGTGTACTGAAGCTGTCATTGAACACACTGTTCCAAAATAAACCATGCATGGGTCAAGTTTTTTTCATAATACAATGTTCTTTATTGTAGGCTTATTAAAAAAGGATACACCATCACACAGATTAAGTATCTTTCAANAAAACACTATTAAAAAAAAAAAAAAAAGTGACTTACCAAAAGTCTTGTTGGCCACATGCAGTTATTTTGTGGAATGTTAATTTTGTTGGATAACATATTGCTTCATTTTGCTGTACTGAGGATTAATCCATACTGAGGACTGGATAGTAATACTAGCTCATGCCATTACTTTTAATTGGGTAAGGTCCATTTGCATAAGTAAATATTCCGGGGAGAATGTAGAAATTGATTTTTCACAAACCTTACTCACATGAGGTGAAAATTGCTCCGTAATAGAGGGAACATGCTAGTGAAGCCAGTGGTCTGTGCAGCCCCTGTTCATTTTAATTATGTGAAGAAAAGAAACATGTTTAATAGCTGAGACATTACTACTTTCCACCTGATGAAATGTAAAGCTTTCATCTCAGGCTGAGACTGCAACTGCTTTAAAGCTGCCTGAATATCTGTGAACTAGCATACATGTCAGTCCAAAAGTATTTACATCTGAAAGCCTTGAGCTATTCTTCAAAATAAATTTAAGGATGGAAAGAACATATTTAACTAGACCGACTTTCACAGACGGAACGTGAAAGGTGAGCACCCCATTCAGCATCAGTGCAGCAATTTTCAAGCTTGAAACATTTTACACTCAGAACACGACTAATAACTAGGCAAATAAGTACAAACGATTCTTCTTTAACGAACACCAAAAATGAAGTTTAAGGTGTCTAACTGTTGAAATTTTGCTGGCAATCATGAAATCATGAAGGCCAAAAAGGAGCTGGCACAGGGAAATGAAGGAGACCCGAGGAGCCAGTGTAAGTGGGCAGTGCCCATGCTGGCTGCAGAACACCCTGACACAAGACAGTGCTGCACTTTATGGAAAAGGTTCACAGACCCCGAAGACTCTGTGTCAGTGGAAAATTTGCACAGGAGATTTCTGCTTTCTCACGTTCCTATCAAAAGCTATCAGAAACCACCTTCAGGTTTGTTTCTTCTCTACAGAATTGAACATGCTTTGTGTCTGGGATGCAGATAGAGGGAAGGGGAAAAAAAATTAAAAAGAGACAAAATATTAAACAGAAAACCGCAGGGAGTAAAGATTTCTATCTGGAATGAAAGGCATTATAATATCATGAGGATCATGTAACCTGCTGTCCTCAGGTGATATTCATTGGTTTGTTGAGACCAAGGCACAGACTGTTCCACAATGCACACAAAACAGAACTACAGGGTTAGAGTAGGAGACATTCCCTGCAGACCTCATCTGTTCAGCTTTTTCTATGGAGTGCTGGGACTGTTTGCCTTATAATTTCCACACAGATAATATTTTGCATCAATGGGTCCTATAAATTAATACAGGACAGCTTAAAAGCATTCTTCCTCATTTCTTACCATCCTGTTCACAGGCATTATCTCCTCCTTCCCTGCTCCCCACATTGATTAACTCCAATGGCTAATGTCCAGTTCATGACTGGGTTGATCACAACTTTATTTCATCTTCATTTCCCATACTTATTTCTGTGTCAAATAATTGTGGCATTTCCTAAATTAATATTTTGCCCACAGACAACCTCACAGAACACACATATCGCTAGGTCTTTCTGCGCAGGGAAGCTCTGAGTACCCAGAAGCAGATGGATTGTGGGGTAAATAAACACAGATATCCAACTGAGCTTGTGGGTGACTTTGGAAAATTAGGCTATGTATTCAGTCTCTTACATTCATATTTAGCTCCTTAGCTTTTGACACTATTAAATGTGTGTGCATGGGAGATTTTCTCTGGAGCTTTTGCAAAAAGGGTGCATAAGGTGTAACATCACATAACATCTCTTTTACTTCTTCTGTGTGCTGATGAATAATCACAACCCCCAGCTGCCAAGTCAAAGAATGTATCTTCCTTTCACACAGCATCTGCCCTTCTGACGTGCATGTTCTTGGGAGCTGCCATCTGTACTTATCTCCCTATATTTTGTTTCAAGTGCAGTATTCAGTAAACTCTGCTGTGGATTGTTCATCCAATTCTAGTGCTGCAGTTTTCAAACCAACAAGCTCAGGATACCTCCGAATACTAAGTGGTACATCATCTGAAATTGAAATCAGAGGGACCTCCATGTTCAGATGTATTTGCTCATGTGTTCCAGCTGTTTCTCAAGCCAAAACACACTTGAAATATATATCTGACAGCTCCAGCCTCAGAAGCCTCTTGTGCTAATGGGATTACACTAGCACTAGTGATGCTTTTGTTTGCAACAGAAAGCACTTCCAAATCAACATAAATTAAAGACACCAGCAGAATTTCAGTCATAAGGTATTTGTGAAGTTGCCCGACATAGATTTCAAATTGTTCCTTCTTCTAGCCACTTCCTCACCCTGCTTAGTCAGTCACATCTCCATGTCAAAGAAAGAGAGTTAGATTGCCTACAGGGTTGAAATGGCAGCATCTCCCTTGATATATTCACCTAACTTTATAAAACACATATTTGTTAGGAAAATTACTTTTCCTTCCCCCGTCATTATGGCACTTGGTGA
>VZTO01002854.1:24175-59341 GCA_013400615.1 Syrrhaptes paradoxus | reverse complement strand
TCTACCATTAAGAGCAGCACATTTCTAAGCGAAGCTGAAGTTGTTTCTAGCTTATGTCATAAATTTTTTTATCAGATCTGAATATAATTAACAGATACATTCCACTGAATCCTATGTATCTCAGACCTTTACTTTACACCAAATAGGATATGATAATAAAAAATTCATAGCATAATTTTCACTCCTACATCTTACAGCTGAGATTTGCAGAGATGATGGCACTTTATTCTGGAAGAGGAAAGCTAATATATGTCTAAAAGGCTATGAGATCATGAATAGAGGCATTAATATATACACATGAAAACTAGTAATATTTATGTATTCCTCTTGAGAAATATTCTGAACTTGAAAAGTTTTCATTAATTCCTTAAGGGCTGGTCAACCTAGTCAGTTTATTTGTAGTCAAACACTGGAATAGATCATGCTACCAGGACATCTGCTGAATAAGCTGGGCCATCTGCTTAAAAGCTGATAGCACAATATAAACCACAATGTTTAAAATCTCTATGATTTTAGCGCAACTTGTTTCCCATTTCTATAAAAATGTAACTAGATCAAGTGTGTTGTTGCAAAGCCAAGTTTCCATCCTTCTGCACTCTCAGCAGTCCTGATGGAGAAGGAAGCAGAGTAGATGTTGCCCTGAACACCTAGGCCTGTAGGTCTAAATTCTAAGCAAATGACAGAGAAGAAACAACAAACATGGTAAAAGTTTTTATTTTCTCATGCAACAAACATCTTTCTGGGATGGAAAAGCAATGAGTAGGCTTAGTCATATTTTTGGCATCTGATTAAATAAGGACGGTTAGTGAAATGATATTAGATATATATGTGAACTTTGACTCACTTGTTCAAAACATGCTTTTTATTCTGACAAATAGTAAACTAAATCCATGTGACACAAGTTTATAAATTTCACATCCTTTTTATTCAGAGCAAACTGAACTCCTTCTGGTTGGGGGAAAGATCCAGGATAGAGAAATACAAGCAAACAAATTTAGAGGAGGGATTTTTAATGGCTGGGACTGCCTGTATGTCCTGGTGGTGTATAGTGATGTAGCAAAAGTTCAGGGAGGCAAAAAAATCCAAGGCAGGATGACCTCCATGAGTGAAATCTTATTGAACAGGTCACAGGAGGCACTGTATTCAGCTTCTGTTAAAATGCACTGCATATGTCTTAGCTTGGTCATTTGCAACTTTCCTGGAATGGATCTTGGTGCTTCCCGTCAGAGGACAAACTTGTGTCCCATCACACATTAGCCCTAACGCCGTATCTGCTGTTTCTTGACTTGCCCATACTTCTACCCTGCTCTAAATAGAACTTCTTGTGTAGGGACAAGCTACTGCCACCAACCACAGTAAACTGGGTACAGTTTGATTGTTCCAGGGGATGAAAGGCAATTCTGTAGTCATGGACTGAAATACACATTCAGTGCATGTGCACTGTACAGTAATGCACAGCACTACTGCTCTGGATGGATTCCTGAGTCTGCTTCTGTTGAAGGTGTTCTGCTGTAAAGCACTTTTTATTCTTTCTTCATTCTCTTGGTAAAATATCTGCAAAGACGCCAAATTTTCAGGCTAAGTTCTGTTCTGACCAGAGGCAAACTCATTGTGGCACGCTTGCTTTAACAAATTGTGAAGTTGTTAACACCTGCATACATGCCTATGACCAGATTTGTGAATTTGGGTGGATATCATGTTATGGAAACAGGGGAACAGAAACTTGTGTTATCTCCCAAGTTACTAGTATTTTGGCAATAAAAAGTACTGGAAACTTGGATATAGGAGCAAACCTGTAAATTTGTGGTGAGTTTTCTTCATGAAGTACTTTTTTTAGCCTTTTTAATGAGTTCAGTTGATATAAAACAGATTTGAGAACTACACCTATCAGCTTCTTGCAGAAAATATATTTTGAAATTCAAGATACTATTAAAAATTATATGATTTGTTTTCATAATGCACAGACTCTTTGATTCTTGATTTGGTAGCTTTGGACAGACCATTTAGGAAAAATTTAAATCTATTAGGCTGATATCTGTTGACCACGAAAAAAAAGCAGCTGCAAATACATGTTGGTACAAAGACATGGTAATTCTGTTTGCAAATAGAGATGGTAGAAGCAGGGTGTGTTTATCATGCTTGCTAAAAAGGAAATCACGTCTCAAGTGGAAATGATGCGGTCATACCTTCTGGTGTGGTGGAAGGAGATTAGTACTTGTGAAATCAGACTGTGTGGAAGTGCCACGTGATTTAATTTTCTGGAATGTTTTTAATTGCCAGTTACATTAGATAAGTTAGTGTGTATTTGAACCATTATAGACTGTTTTTTCATAGTTCTCAGTTCTGGACTTTGTTCTGTTCTGTCCTCAGACCTCCAATTCCCATGATAAACAACAACACACTTGGAGCCTGAAGGTAACACCTGTAGATTACCTGCTGGGAGTGGCTGATCTAACTGGAGAGCTGATGCGGCTGTGCATCAGCAGTGTTGGAAATGGTGACATAGACACGCCTTTTGAACTGAGCCAGTTCTTACGTCAGATTTATGATGGGTTTACTTTCATTGGCAACACTGGACCTTACGAAGTATCTAAGAAGCTATATACCTTGAAACAGAGTCTGGCAAAAGTAGAGAATGCCTGCTACACGTTAAAAGTACGGGGATCTGAAATCCCAAAGCACATGCTGGCTGATGTGTTCTCCACCAAAACAGAATTGATTGACCAAGAGGAGGGCCTTTCTTAAAATAAGGAGACTGTCGCAACTCAGAAGGGAAGAGGACTTAGAGAAGGCTTTTTAGTTATGGTTTGTGGGGTTTTGACCCTTCTCAAAGCTTTTTAGGTAGAGACATTTTTAGTTTTTGTCTATAAGAAGATTGTTTGCAGTGGTAATTTGTAACCAAAAATACCTTTTATGATGTGCAAGAGAACAAATGTTTGACTTTGTCCTCTCGGTATGGAATTTCCTGTATTGCTCCATTGTATCTTCTTTCAGAATGACCAGAATTTCCACTGTGCCCTACACCAGTGATCGTCACTTTGTGAGTCACTTCAGACTGTTGTCATTGCTGTTATCAGTTTTCAGTGGAAAAAAAAATATTAGGTACTGTTATTTAGCATTATCCATGGGTTTCTGCTGACCCTTGTTTTCTGTTTTACTCATGTTGTACCTAAAACAATGCACCTATGTATGTGTAAGTTCACCCCTTGACTTGAAACTGAGGTGGTCTCAAAGGTGCCATACAACTTCTCTCATTAATGCTTTTGAGCATGAAACTGAAGCTAAGTCAACTTTCCAGCAATTGATAATGGAGCTAATGACATCAGGTAAATACTACTGTGCGCTCATTGTTTTGGGGCTCTGTTTAAGTTGAGCTCTGTTGAAGTTAACGTTAGTACTTCACAGTTTTGACATGAGCTAGAAAATCCACAAAAAAACCCCTAACTGTGGAATATATTGGCTTACATTTTTTGTAATACGGTTTAATGCAGAATCTGACATCTTTCTGTTTGTAGATGAAAGCAGAAGAAGAACCACATATGTTTGGCATGAATAATTTGGTGTTAAGACAAGCAGTTTTTGTCCAAGACAAATGTGGTGTGGTGTTGGAAGTCTGCTCTCCATTGTTTGTGCTGCCCTGAGGACCTCCAGTGGGGTTGAACTGGTATAAGTGAAAAAGGGCTGGGCAAGCTTTAAATATCTGTATCGTGAGCATGTTCCTATGGAAAGGAAATTGCAAACAGAAATAAGGCAGACATTCTGACTTCCACATTTATCTTTGAGGTGGGTATGTCACCATTGGCAAAAAATCAGGGCTTTCTGACGGTGTCTGGAGTTATGAAAGCCTAATAATGTACATTATGCTAAAGGAAAACAGATAAAACAACATGATCTTTAGACTCCAGGAAATAGGCCTCCCAAATGCAATTGAAAATACTGCATGTTTTTTATTTCCACTTCCATATGCTGTGATTCTGCCAATATTTTTCCCATGAGCACGTCCTGAGTAGCTGGGATTATCTGATATATGGATAGGAACGGGTAGATACATTTCTGTCACATTTTTCCATTGTTTCCGCATAAAGCAATATGTGGTGGGTTGAAAAAAGAAGTGGCTTTTTTTCCTATTGTTTAATACTATTTTTTACAATAAATTCTGAAAAGCAGTCCCTGCCTGTATGTTGGTCCTTTTGCCTGTCGGTCCCAATGGTAGGTAACAGTGCAAGTTTCCCACTATGCAGGTCTTGACTTGGAAATGTCACTTCAGTCCTAAATTCATACCCTGAGGGGCACTTTCTAATCCTGAATCTCTTTTCTGTTTCTCCCTGACTTTATTTTGTGAAGTCTAAAACCAAGTTAGGATGGAAACTTCATGTGATCGTCTTGAATTAAAAAAATGCAAAGGATTCAAATGACAAAACAAGTTTATTGCTGGAATAAATCTGCAACAGGACCCGCATTCTTACATTTCTCCTTGTTTTTTCTCTGCTTTTCTGATGGGAGGAGAGGAAAAAAAGAAGGATACTTATTAATAAGGAATGGTTTTGTTTTGTTTTGTTTTTTTTTCCCCCAGAAATACATGCATCTAGTATTTCAGTTAATGCAGGTGAGAGTGTAGCTCTGTGTCTTTTGGCACAGATAAATTTACTGACAATAATTGCATGTTGAGTGTACGTATGTGAAGCAAAAGCAGATAGTTACTAGAGGCATTGTGTGATATTAAACAGAGGTCTGTCTCTTGTCTGCCCTAGCAGCTCTCAGGTGGAATTTAAAAATTTTCATGGCACAGTTTGAAAAGGGATGAGATGAACTCCAGCACACGGCAGTGCTTGGCGAAGAGACTTTCTGCCTCTTGCCATGGAACGAGCACACAGTGGCCACCACGTTAGTCAGCTCCTGCTTTTGTACAGTCATTATTTAAAATCACAGATGTCTAAGAAGCATACTGTTTTCTAGCAGTCTTTAGAGGTTCTTTCAAAAAATACATATTGGTTCTAATGAGTTTGAGATTTCTCTAGCCTTACAGAAAATGTAAAACTTTTTAATGACAGATGTGATTTCTAAACGTCAGGCTGCCTGTCTGCAATCAAAAGCTGTGAATTCTTTCTAATAGGGAGCAAAGTGTGTATGTGGTATATTAAAACACCAGCACAGATGGGAAATAGCTAATGGCCTGCAAACCTCCTGCTCAAGGAAATATTTTCCCCAAAAAACAATTACACTGTAGCTATTTGAAAAGTGACAGACATGTATCAGCAAAACAAACTGCTAAACAAGCAATGGCAATTTTCCCATTTCTTATCCCATTACTCTGTGGAGCTATTGATATGCTTGGTCTACGGCCAGAACAGGACTACGTCATAGCAGATGTTTCACGAGGGCAGCTCTGCGTGCTAAAAATCATCTGCCTTTCTAGAATCTCCTTTCTCAGAAATGATTTTTCTTTGTGGGTTCACTGTTGTCCTGACTATTAATTTGCAGTGAGGAAAATAAACCCAACTGCATTTAGCTTTCCAGAACTGCCAGAGAAGTTACGCAAGAGAAACTTCCTGTTGACAGGATACGTATGTCTGTCTACTTAGTCTTGCTTACTTGGATTATCAGTGAATTTATCGAAAATCAAAAGAAAAAAAATTAAAATAGGACCTTTATAATATTTAGCACATTAGGTGCCTTATGGAATTCTTCAGACTGGATTCTGGCACTGACCTTAAAGAATTTGCAATTTAAGAGCAGGCAAAAGGGCAGCGAAGACAAACAAAAGATGGTAGAAATAGGGGGGAGATGAAGTGACGAGGGGAGGACAGGATTTTTACCAGAAGACTGTGCGTGGTAGTAGGTTGATATACCACCTTCTATTCCAGAAAATAAACTTGTCAAAACTTCAGAAAGCCTGCAGTGTGACAGTAAAGGGTTAGTTGGGAAGGGCAAAGGCAGTGGAGAGGCAAAATGGAAGGAAGTGAGGTAGAGACAAAGGGGGGAAGAGTGGCAAGGAGTGGGACAGCATGGAGGAAGACCAGGCTGAGCTGTGGGACAGCGGGTGCACATGTGAGTAGGGTGGGACTGGGGAGGATGTGGGACAGGAAGACAGCCCTGCAAGAAGTTGGAAACAACACTTTGAAACCAGGTGACTCAGCTATAAAAGAGATTTGGAGTTGATTGTCGGAGCCAAATTTAAAATGACCACAAGGTCCCCAAAGCATCTCTCTATCCTTGGGTTGTAAATAAAAGGGGAACTTGATTTTCTGAGCAGCTGAGAACCTGCGGGTCCTGGACTGAGCAGGGTTTGCAAGCTTCCAGCTGTACTGTCACAAATCAAAACCAAGCTCTTAGCTCCCACGCTGCCCAACTTCCCATGCACATTCCCTTCTCTCCTGTATTGGTAGCCACAAACCTCGATGTAGGAACTACTGCTATTTGCAGCTGTTAGAGACATGGTTAGATATAGCTTTTAACATAAAGGAATGCTTACGGTGACCACTGTTTTCCCCTTCTGTGCTGTTCACATTTCCGTTTCGCTGTCATTGCTGCTTCAACCCCCTCTCTGTTTCTTCTCCTTCTTTACTTATAATTTCTGAGGCTGTACCATTCTTTTGAGCCATTGCCCATTGCCCATGGTTTGGTCCTTTCCATGTTTAGCTGGCATCCCGAGGTAAAATCGGTTGTTTTCTTAGGTAGGTTTGTCTGCTTGCAGCTCCCAATTTGGAAGCAGCGCTCTGGCTGTGAGGGGAGAGGTCTGGTACTCCTGCACGCCCAAGGCCAGGTGCATTTGTCGGGACAGATGGGTGGGCAGATCTCACGTTGCTTTTGTAGGTTAGCAAACCTTAGTTATTCTGGGGTTTGCAATCATCATGAGCCAAGGTAAATTGCCTACAAACACGAAGTTTCTTCTCCAGTTCTGAGGAAGTTTGTCTTTGAGGAGTGTTATTTCCCACCACCTCCTTTTTACCCGACTCGTTATCCCTTTGAAAGGCCTATTTGCAGAATGCAGCAGAAGAGACTTGCCCATGACTACTGGAGCCAGTCGGTGCCTCCCTGAACACTGGCCAGAAGGGATGTGATGGCTCCTTTCCCAGCTCCTCCCACAGGCCGGGCAGGCTCCGGTGTCCCTCTGGCCAGGGGCTGAACTCTGAGTCTCCACTATTGGATTTCCCAGTGACATGTGGGTACATCCTCTTTTTTTTTCTTTTTTTTTTCTTTTTTTTTCCTTTTTTTATTTTTTTTCTTTTTTTTCCTTTTTTTTTTTTTTTTTTTTTTTCTTTCTTTTTTGTTTTTTTTTTCCCCCTAGATGTGGTGTTCTCATGCCATGCAGATGTTTGCTCCTCCCAAAGAAAGCCACTGTTGTGTGGGGCTCTGCTTCTCCACTGCCACAACAGCTCAGGTGACTTTATTGATCCCGTTATGTATCTCGGGTACTGGCACAGTGCAGGCTTCGTGGGACATCATCCATCTTTGGGTACTTCTCCCAGAGCCCTATGCTTTTGTGTGGGCTCACAAGTCCCTTTTAATCCAGAAGGGTTTTTCCCCCTAGATTTAGTTCTTCCTCAAGGTCCTCTCCTCTGATGGCCCCTGCAAGAAGAGCTGGCAGAACGGACTGTGCACAAGTGGATCTGGAAATCACCCCGGTTCTGTTTCGTTTTTGCTAAAATGAGCCTGTGCATGCGTGGGGACAGGAAGCAGGTGGGTGAAGGATGCACTTGAACAGCCAGCCCCGGGTGATGTCCCGGGAATACTGTGAAGTGCCGGCAGCCTCATTTCGGGGGGGAGAGGCGGGTCGCTTCTCTCCTTGCAGCACGACTGCCGGTAGGGCCGCGTTGCTGTGTCCCTCGCACCGCAAGGGGAAGGTGACGGGCAGGAGGTGCCGGGGCTGTGCGGACAGTGAGTCAGATGAAGCCGGACGGGGCCCTATCGCCAGTCCGTCGCGATGACCGCGCTGGGAAGGCTGGCGCTGAATTCCCACCCTTCCTACAATCCCCTTTTCTCAGCGGAACCGCCGGTCCCATCCCTCTCCCCACCCGCAGCCGCACGCGCTCCCTTGCCGCCGGCAGCGCGCGGGCGGGGCGGGCAGCGCGCGGGCAGCGCAGGCGGCTGGGTGCTGACACCTCGTGGTGCCGATCGTTCCTTCGCCTTCTCCTCAGAGCTCTTCTCCAGCCTTTGCAGCTCGGCCTTCGCCTGCGGTGGCTCCCGGACCATGTGCTGTGGAAGAAATGTTGCTTTACGGGAATCAGTGAGTAATTCATAGAATCATAGAATGGTTTGGGTTGGAAGGGACCTTAAAGATCATCAAGTTCCAACCCCCTGCCATGGGCAGGGACACCCTCCACTAGCCCAGGTTGCTCAAAGCCTTATCCAGCCTGGCCTTGAACCCCTCCAGGGATGGGGCATCCACAGCTTCTCTGGGCAACCTGTTCCAGTGCCTCACCACCCTCACAGCAAAAAAAATTCTTCCTAATATCTCATNAGGCTGCTATTAAGTCTCCTCGGAGCCTTCTCTTCTCCAGGCTGAACAACCCCAACTCTTTCAGCCTGTCCTCATAGGGGAGGTGCTCCAGCCCTCTGATTAATTTTGTGGCTCTCCTCTGGACTCTCTCCAACAGGTCCAGGTCTTTTTTATGTTGGGGGCCCCACATCTGAACACAGTACTGCAGGTGGGGTGTCACGAGAGCAGAGTAGAGGGGGACAATCACCTCCCTTGACCTGCTGCTAATGCTTCTCTTGCAATTCTTCTCCCTGAATTTATGCAGAGCCCTGCTGGTTTGCAGTGACACCCATGTTCCTAAGTCACTTGGGCTCATTTGTGATTCTTACCTCTCTATAAAAAACCTTTTATCGTCTATTAAGTGTTGGGGTAGAGTTTACCCGGGTCCTACTTTATGAACGTGTTGTCCAGGGAAAGGGGATCCGTGGGCATCTATTGAGAGACCCGAGCTTGTGACTAAACCATGACGCTCGTTGTAAAGAACGTAAAAGATTTAAACTCAATCTTAACAGGGCCTGTGCTCTGCGGGAACTGGTCAGGGCAGCTGTAAGTGTTAAATTTTTTTTTCAGATATATGCTTAACTTCTCTGGGCCTGTCTTCTTACTAAAAGGATTCGTATTTGTCAATTTTCAGAGAACATATATTTGTTCTGCCACCTAGTGTCCAGCTGTAGAAATACTCAAAACAGCTTCTGGGGGTTTTTGAGTTGCAAGTTATTTGTTGTTTTCTCTGTAAGTTATTATGAACACAATTAATGGTGCAGCGTACGTGTAATTTTTAGCCTTAGGTAGGTGTCATGGTTTAACCCCAGGCGGCAGTAAGCGCCACGCAGCGGGTCGCTCACTCCCCCGGTGGGATGGCAGAGAGACTCGGAAGACTAAAAGTGAGAAAACCTGTGGGTTGAGATAAAGACAGTTTAACAGGTAAAGCAAAAGCTGCATGCACAAGCAAAGCAAAATGAGGAATTCATTCACTACTTCCCATGGGCAGGCAGGTGTTCAGCCATCTCCAGAAAGCAGGGCTCCATCATGCGTAACGGTGACTTAGAAAGACAAATGCCATCACTCCCAACGTCCCCCCTTCCTTCTTCTTCCCCCAGCTTTCTATGCTGAGCATGACACCATAAGGTATGGAATATCCCTTTGGTCAGTTGGGGTCGGCTGTCCCTCCTGTGTCCCCTCCCAGCTGCTTGTGCACCCCCAGCCCCCTCACGGGTGGGCTGGGGTGAGAAGCAGAAAAGGCCTTGGCTCTGTGTAAGCACTGCTCAGCAGTAACAGAAGCATCCCTGAATTATCTACACTGTTTCCAGCACAAATCCACAACACAGCCCCACACTAGCTACTGTGAAGCAAATTAACTCTGTCCCAGCCCAAACCAGCACATTAGGCCAATGATAGTAATAAATTACACTCAGCACCTTCTACTATTTGGATATTTTGGGAATAGCAGGGAATAGCATATGTTTATTTTATATCTCATCATACATGTCCGTGGTGTTTTGAAGGCAAATAAAAAGCCATGAGAAACTTTGACTAGACTTGTTCTTGCAGACTTGTGAATTATTACAAATACTCTTATTTGAGCTAGTACATTTAAGGAGTACCAGTGCTAATAAGGATTTGTAGACTTGAGTCCTAAATTCTTTAATTTATATTATAATCATGCTACCTGTACAAGAAAATGCAAGCCCTTTTTTCGCTTTAAGAAAGCCCTCAGGTAGAAAGCACAAGTGACTTCAAACCCACAAGACTTTGTGTCTGCGGAGCATAAAAGTGGCTGTGCTGTGCTCTGTGAACATAATGGGGCTGGGGTTGGTGTTCAAGCCCTGAGACATTGCCCAGTTGATGACAAAGATGAGTCGGTCCCTCTCGTTGCCCTGGTCCGTCAGCTCTCCCTTGCTTGTGCTTCTCAGGGGTGCCCTGGGCCAACAGGAGAGACCTGGCATGCATCACATCAGAGGGGTGATGGGACACCACCGTGGGCTTTTAAAGGGGATACTTGTTATTTGGATTGTGCCAGTGGAAAGGCACCGATACCAATCGCTTATAAAATTGCATCACTAGAGAAATGGTGGCACTGTCACTATGGAGATTTATTTATTCTAGAGGACATTCAAGGGTTATTTAAGGGTCCTCCTTCTCCTACAGGGCCTGTTCATTACTGAGTACTTTCCACAGGACACCCACACTGGGACTGAAAGCCATTAAAGAGCACACAGCTCTCCTGTTCTTACATCCACTGTTCCTGCTTGTCCTACACTGGACTCAAGGGTGGCACACTGGAAACAATCGGGCAAGGCTGGTGTGTCTGGGCACATGGCTGCAGGCATCTATCACTACCCAGGCACTCTGCAATACAAAATTTGCCTTGGTTTATATTTCCATGGTTGTATCCAAGCATCTTTGTCTTTTTGTAGCTTAGCTTGGGGCCAGACACCCCATTCATGTAAACTGCTTTCTGGATTACAGCCACAGGAGGAAGCAGCTACTTGTAAGTTTTGGAGCAGTTCCTTTGCCTGTGGAAGATCACAGGTTTTGGAGGGATTTCTGGCTTCTTCTGCCACAGCTTAACAAAGACTGAGGTTACGTATGAATCTCTGAATGTACAGGACCCAACTCACACTGTGTATAAAGGAAGGAGAGAATTGGAGTCCTCTCAGTCTTTTTGATAAACTTGGGTGAGATTCCAGGTGGTGTCTTCAGTAAAACCACTCTGAAATCCCTGGCTCTGGCAGGGAAGTTAGTGGCATCCCTTACCTGCTGAAACACAGCAGCTACATCCTGCAGCTCTGCCTCAGGTCAAAGCTTTCCCTGAAGTCCTCAGGAGTTCTGAGCTGAACTCCGTGCTCCCTCCGGGTGGCAGGAAAACCCAGAGACAGGTAGCTATGAAGGTGTTTCTGCATCTCAGCAGCTTTTCCCTGGCCTGTCTGTGGCCCTGCTTCTTTTCTGATTCTGGTCTCCTTCGCTTCTGGGAATCACATTTTGCTGTAGGGTGTTACCATGAGGGTTTGTTGATGCAGCACCTAAACATCGAATAACTGGTATATGGGCACATTCTTGTATTTTTGCCTTATTTCCCGTGCACTTTGCTCCCCACTGCCCTGTGCACGCACATGGAGCATGCCCATAAACATGTGGAGGAGGTGAACTGTGAGGTGAGAGGGTTTGCCCACAGTGAGATATCCACAAAGACAACAACGGACTGAAAAAATGCTTGAGAGCCTTACAAGACAGCAGAGTGACAGGATGGGGAAACAGACTGACTGTAGGTGGATGTGAAGTGATACACATAGGGAAAAATAATCTCATGATAATCAACTTGATGCTTATCAGCAAGCAAAAAAAATCCAGTCAAATGTTTGGAAATACTAGGAAAGGACTAGAAAAAAAGACGAGGGTATGCTGTACACATGTCACTATGAATCCCTGTGTTACCGGCTTTTGAATGTGACTCTCATCCCTCATCTCAAAAAGGATATAGCAGAACTGGAAAAGGTCCAGAAAAGGGCAGAAAGGATGACCAAAGGTAGGGAACAGTTTCTTTATGCAAGGAAGGTATGGAAGTCTAGTGGGCTGGAATCCTTCAGCCTGGAAAAAAATGATGTGAAGGTGGGTATAATAGAGGTCTGCAGAGTTATGTGTGCCTTAGAGAAGGTGGATATGGAGCAGCCGCTCCCTGTCTCTGCCAAGAGAAGAATTAGATGCCATCAGCTGCAGCTGGCCACAGCCAGGCTCGGAGCAGCACCAGCAGCTGGTGCCTCGCACAGTCCTGGGGAGCCCCTCACCCCTGGGAAGCACCTCACCCCTGGATGCTGTGGCCATACTTCTGCTCGCGTGTGTTTCCGCAGAGGAGAAGAGAGTTTAAACAAGGTTTCCTGGGTCATTGAAGGCAGATGCTTTCTACCAGAGCCAGCTGTGTCTTACACCTTTCACATCAAGCTCCCCCAGCAAACTGGATGGGTTTCTCACCCTGGGAAGAGGACAGGGTGAGGGTGGCCACAACTCTTAAACACAGCAGGGCAAGGCCTCGAGAAACGGTGGGGATCCAGGCTATGCATGTAGCAACACACAGGAGAGCATCTCAACACACCATCCTACTGCTGGATGTGCTTCAGGCACAGCTCTACAGACGGGACCACCGCAGCATCCCCCAGGCTTGCCCTGAGCTCTTGCCTTGCCACAAAGCTCACCCCATGTGAGCTAACGCAGGTTTTGATGTCAATGTCCTTAAATTGTTTGTCTCTGTTTGTAACAGGCTGGTATTGATTTAAGTTAATTTGGTTACCCCAAAAAAGGGTTGTGCTGATTGCTCTAAATGGATTAAATAGTGATTTTAGTTAAACTGATGGCAGGCTTGTGTGTAGACAGGGCCTGGAGCTTTGTAAACTAATGACTTGTCAGTAATGCAATGAGTTTTTTTAGACAGCTGAGAGCAACCTGTTGTTTTAAAATAAGACCGTAAGCGCTACTGTTCTAGTAAATAGTCCCCAAAAGTGTAATTTTCCACTCCCTTGGGCTCCTTCTGAATCCTGACAGATCTCCTTGCTAACTCTCACTTTTTTGATAATAATTTGGCAAGTACTTTTGCTCCAAATTGATTTTGTGTTAAAACCGAGTGTAAAACATTGAAAATTTTTCCAAATTCTGGCAAGATTTTCTAATTTTTGTTCACCTTCCCAGCCTGCTAAATTTTCTACATTTTTGGCAATGGAAAAAAGTTTGTCTTCATTTTTTTATAAAAATTCAGATAGAAGAAAAATGCAAATAAGCCCAGTTTCTGCCAAGAGCAGGGACCTTTCCCCACAAGTGAGACCTGAGAGAAGGACAGATCCATAAGCAGCCGCTGTTTAATTTCTTCATCAGAAAAGAGCAAGGGTGAGATTAGCCCATGGTCATTAAATCTTTTGTGCCTGAATCATCTCAGTGGGAAGAAACCACTGTATCTGCATAAAGACTTTCCTCTCTGCCTCTGAACCAGGCAACTGAGCTTCTGCCAAGTGAATCTTGACTTCACAGCTCCTCTCTCTGTAAACTGCAAATCCCATTTTGATTCATCTGCTTTCTCTGGTGATGGTTTTGTCTCCAGGTTGGGACTGAAATTTGAAATTAATGTGACTCCAAACCGGTGAGTCACTGAGCCTTGGTTATCTTTGATTTGCAAGGAAGCCTGCTGAGGTACTGAATACGCCTTAGTTCAGAAAACAACCATCCCGCAGGTACGCTGCGATCCCTTTCTGTCTTAGGCAGGTTTATGGAACCAGAAGCAGAAAGTTGGTGGCAAGAATGAGAGGAGATTCCATGCCTCAGAGGACAAAGAGAAGAGGAGGAAGGAAAAGCTCAGGGCTACCAACAGGACAGCAACTGGAGACCAAGAACCTGAATTACCTAGAGAAATGAGTACATGGAAACCCGGTGTGCACTAAGATGAATTTTTGGCAGAAGTTTCTATACCACAGGTGCATGTTGGATCCTGGACTGTTGTCTGCATTCCTGGGTCCTGGAAATTGGATCTGGAGCACGATAACCTGGAACACATGTAGAGGTGAAGCTGTGGGAGACAGAGGAGACACAAATCAGGCAAATTGGTGGTTAGAGCATTTCTGGAGGAGCTGGGTTACCCAGGAGTAACAAACTGATCCTTTGTCCAAGACATAGGCCAAAAAGATCAAGGGAATAAGCACTGTAAAAGCAAGCGGGTTGTGTGTGACCCAACCGCAGCAGGTTGCTGGGGGTGGGGGTCAGTAAGGGGTAGGGAAGGGTGAAAGCATGGCCACAAGACAGTCCCACAGCCATAAACTTGTCACCCTGCGGCAATAAGCACTGTGGAAGCCATCCCCATCTTTACTGACCCCCTTGCCAGAGCGATCTGCCAGTGGACGAATGTCCTTTCACCCCTCCTTCTAACCCACAGCATGTCCCCAGCTGTTGATGCAGCCCCTGGCCCTGCGACTGCACTGGTCCCTCTCACATACATCCTCAGCATCCATGACCAGGTGTGTCAGTGTCACAGGAGCACTGACGAATTCTCCTTACATGAGGGAAAGGGAGCTGATACTCCACTATGCGCTTAGGGTAATGATACAGACCGTGGCAAAGCAAGGCTATGGATTCACATGCCTCCTAGGCTCCAGTTCCTTCCTATTCATCACCCAGGATGTACCATCCAGCCCCCATAAAGTAAACCTCCACGAGAAGCCAGGAGCTCTTCCCCATCTTGTACCTGGCTCACAGCCCAGTGAGCAAGGCTCAGGGGCTTATCATTGAGATATCTGATCCAAATCCAGAGGCTTGGGGGTAGAGATATTTGCCAAATAATAATCTCAGTATCATCTTCTTGCCTTGAACGCCTGAACTGTAGGTGAACAGGTCCTAATCAAACTGACTGAAACATTTGCACAGAGCTGATGGGACAGCCATACTCAGAATAAGGCCATTTGTCCCCTCCTCCTGTTTGCCATCAGGTGGTATCTGAGAGCCCCTTCTGGACAGCTTCAAAGCTATTCCAGGCTCACAGCGGAAAACGCTGCCCATGAGGGATGCCCTGCCCTGGAACACATCCCTCTCTGGGCTACGAGTCGTAAAATAAACTCTCAGATCAGAATGTCTGGCTTTGCTACAAAGGACTACAAAGCTCACAATGAGTAAAAGAATATCCTACAAAATCCTTCTTCAGACTTCCCCGAGCTTCTTCCATGAAACAATTAGTGGATGCTCTTGTTTTGAACTCTGTGACTCACTCCTGTAATTCAGTTGTGGCCTGTGATCACTCAGTCGCTTAATGCAGGGCAGGGAAATAGGCAATTGTGAGAATTTCCTCTCTCCCTCCCTCAGCCTCTCGCTGTAGCTCTGCGGCATGTTACACTGCAGCACCATGCCGGGATGCTCACATCCCAGATGTGCCGGCTCACCCTTCGGGCAATACTTCCTCACAGGATTAAATGGTGATCAGGAAGGTTTCTCAAAGAGAAAATGCATCTCATTATGTTTTACAGTACTTCATAATCCAGCTGTAAGTGCAGTCCTTTTATCAGTGGTCTTAATAGTTACGTTGTGGCTTGGCTCTACTAGAGTTTTATTTTTAGTTTGGTGTCTTCTGTCTGTGTGCACATGTGTGTGTCTTTGTAAAAACTCCATGAAAGCTAACAGACTCCATTAAAGCAATTACACTGGCTAATGTCTCCCACATTCTTTTCTATTAACCATATGAAACTTTGCCTGTCAGCAGTATATTTACTGTTACGAACTAGTAAGTGATTTTTAGTCACTGGATTTGCATAACACACACATTTGTGTAACTTTCCAAGTAGATGGTAGGTATGAAAGACAACTAACAAACCAAAAGTGTTTCCAGAGGTTCCCAGCAGCCACAGAATGTGTTTGGAGGCTTCTCTGAGCTTACCTTGCCTTGGTCATGCTGTGATAATTTTGGCAGCAGAGCAAGGAAAAAGCCCTCAATAATTTGCCAACCTTTTCAAGTCTATAGGACAATGAAAACAGAAAATGGAAAAACTCCTCCTGCTGGTACCAGAAGCCCTGCTCTGTGTCCATTTGTCACGAGGAAAAGATTATTTCATTCTCTGGCTGCTGACTACCAAGTGCTGAATTTCTGCTGTTAACAGAAATGGCAGAAGGGGCTGTGACAGGAGTGTCCCCAGCATAGCAAGCTGCAGCGTCCTGCACACTAGTCTCCTGCCGGCCCCCGAGAGTGGCCGAGCCCGTGACTCCCCTGGCTGCAGGGTTTGGGGATGAGGGCTTCTCCATGTGAGGCTCAGGCTTCTCGCTTGTCTGCTTTTGACTTTTCTCTGCTTGATCTTTTCCTTTAGACACTTTTTCCTGCCTCAGTCTCTTTGTTATTTCCACTTTCCTCTTACCACTCATCTTCCTTTCCATTACTCTCACTTTTCCTCTTTTATCTTCCTTATTTCTCTTGGTTTTTTTCTCTTGCTTTTTGTCAGACCGTATGCACCACTTTCTCCCTTTCTGGTCGTTTTCACAAGGGCTGAATCAGAGCAGCTCTGTTTGCTTGGCTGTTTGTATGGCCCAGAGGCATCTCCCACAGCTCGGGCTGCCCAGCTGAGGAAGGTGATCTTCCTCGGCTCCCTCTGTAGTCACTGGGGAGAGATGGGAGCCTGCAGAAGGAGACTCAATTTTGATGGGTGTAGAAAGACCGATCTCCTGCCACGGTTTGTCTGCAAGATAGACGAATATCCTACCTTACAGGCTTTGAATTGGGGGCCAAAAGTTATTTAGTACAAATCCTGCTTTTGCACAGTCTTTAGGTGCATGTCAGATGAATGGGGAGCACAACTCAGAGCATCTTTCCCCTAATCAATGTTGCCCTCCCAGGTGCCAGGACTTCTGCCCTCACCCTGATGGTCAGCACGAGTCCCACCTGCAGCACAGCAGCCAGCTTGCTGCCAGAGCCTTGCAACAGCTTTCCCCCACCCCAAAGTCCTGTCTCCACGCTACAGACAAAGACTTCAATAAGCCAAGCAAGCATTTTTGCTCCTGTTCCTTGTTTGCTCTAAAAATAAGTATCTGTAAGGAATAAGGAAATAAAAGTGAAAAGGGAAGTGAGTGGCTTCGTTCTCACCCAGCCGTTTAAAAGCAGGCATCTGCACAGTTCCCACAGCTTTCGTTTTGCCAGGAGAATGTCTCTCAGGGGCTAACTTTGACATTTTGAATGGAGCCATGTTTAACCTTTTCAATAGCAAATCACACAGGAACTGTGAACTGCAAGTACAGCCTTATCTCCATCCAGACATTTGTTCCCAAAGAGATTTTTCCAATTCTCTGTGATCAGACCAAGAAAATACAGGCGACATTATAACAACCCTCCCAGAGTTTCTCTAGGCACGCACTGTTGTACATAGGGTTGCTGACAAGCTGTTACATGCTAAAGGTCTATTTTCTGTGTAGAAATCTGCTCCTACGATCTGCCTGTGAGATTTTGTCAATGGCTTTCCTAAGATTTTACTCCCAGCCTGGATCATGGCTTTTATTACTTGCTGATCCAGGAATACAAAAATCTCAAACTGGCCCCTCTCCTTCCCTGTGCACCTCTGTCCTCCCTTCCCTTTTAAACACTCGTGGGCACAGGAGGGACGACTGCTGTCCCCAAGAAGGTCCCTTGTCCCCAGGGCAGGCTCAGTGGGACACTTTTCCACACTTACCCTTCTCCGCAAGTCACTGGCAGAAGGAAAACTGGGTCCATGTTCACATGTTCTTTGGCCCAGGTAGCTCTTGGGAGTATTTTTGATTAATTTTATTACTAACTGCAGGACATGATGCAACAAAAAAGTGCAGTTATGTGGCCTTGCATCTGACCAGGGTGGCTGCCGTGGCAGTGGCTGCTACAGCTTGCTCTCTGCCCCAACTGCCATTCTGTGTATAGCTGACCTGCTGGCTTTGATAATCAAATTTTTATTAGCCTGTCAAGTAAAATGCTGGCATTGAGCCACTGGCAAGTTGTAAAGCTGGCCAAATAATTAGAATAATGATGTGCTCACACTGAATGCGGTCCATTTAAAGGTGGTGCTTATTTCCTGAATGGAAACAAATCTCTTCTAAGGATTTGGTTTAGATTAGTTCACTCCATGGTTTACTTGAGCCCTATAATTTTACTACTGATATGTAAAGCAGGTTCATAAATAGAGCAACAGAGCTCTGGCTGTGCTAGGAGATAGTGCTATGCACTAATGTAAATTATAAATGTAGAGTTAGAAAACCTAACAAGCCCAGCTGGCAAACTTCCATGTATTATCTCACAATAATTGCTTCCAGACAGTAGACATTTTTTTCTACAGCAGAAGACATGTTATTTATATTATATATTCAGCCTAAAACTGTAATAACATCCTCTGGCAAAGGTATTATCTGATAGTGTCTGAAATGGAACCAGCTTTCCTCTTTTCAGGTATTAACGAAAGAAAATCTTTGTGTCAGCTCATGGCATTTCCAGAATTAGAGAATAAAATTAGGAGGATTTTTAATTCCTGTAGTTTGTTTCTTAAAAAGTAGATCTCTTTTTGACAAACAGGTTTCCCAGAATTGTTAGGTGTGGTTTGTATCACTGACTAAATGACTATTTGCTTTGTGATTCTAATCAGGCAGAAACAACAGTACCACTAGCAAGACTGCTCTTGGCTTAGCAGAGTCAGAATACCTGTGAACCAGCAAGGTGTGTGAAGGTCACAGAAGACAGTATGTTTTCTCATGTTGCCTCAGAAATGCCTGGATGCCTGCTACGTTGCCCATCTGCACATTCTCAGGCCAGCACTACAGCAGTGAGAATGTGAAGCCAGTGATTAGGATGACTAACAAGGGTATGTTTTAGAAATCTTGGACAGGCACAAGCTTTAGTGACGGGCCAGGCTCACTGCTCAGTGTGGCTGTTCCATCTGCTGGTGATGACAAAGAATGAGAAAGCAGGAAGATGGTACTTGGGATTTATGAAGATACCTGAAGTGCTTTTGAGTCCTTTGGTAACTTGGGAGGACATCATGAATATTAAGAAATTGGTTGGCCTGAGTTCCCTGCTCCCTCCTCAGTCACAGAGCTTGGCCAAGGAAATCTCTGCTGGTGTTTGGGTGAGGTGGTTGCTGGGTCCTGGCACAACCCCAGGCTGTGCTAATGATGGGCTCCTTCTCAATAATGACTCAGGGAACTCTATGCCAGTCGGCTTAACCTCTGCCCTGGACAAAGTCACTAAAAATAATTTAATTAATGGTCACGAACCTAATCAGCTGTGAACTGAAGATGCTGATGTGGTCAGTGCTGCAGGCATTAATGAAAACAAGCTTTGTCAGGCCTGAGGCTCAGTATTCATCGTTGATGAGAGTACATGTTTGGTGGAAATGGACCATCCTATATATAAGAGTTTTCTGTCAGTTATTTGAACAAGTATCACATGACAGCCTGTTTTTTTAAAAGAAAAGGTAGAACTACGTAACATCAAAATATTCAGTGGTATGGGACCCGGTGGACCGAAAAGGTATAGTTGTCGAAGGAGAACTGTTAAGGAATGAGAGTTACTGTACTGAACTGTGCACAGAGCAGTGCAAGACATTTTGCTATTCAATGTTTTTATCAAGACCTGAGAGTAAACGTAAATTTTCTGCTAAGAAATTGGATGATGCAAACCCTGGCCAGGTGGCAAACGATGAAAAGAAGAATCACCTAGAGGGGCCAGGATGGTTCAGTAGAGAGCCCATCCAGGCAAGTGATGTCTTAGTACAGTCCGAAGATATCTAGCTAAATTAGGTACCTGAAAGGGAGGAACAGAGGCTGTACTTACAGGAGGTGAGTTTCAGAAGGTAAGCAGTGACTCCGAAATACTTTCAAGAGGTCAGAACAGAGAAGCAACTCAGTAGGAGCTCCCAGTGTGAAGGGAGAAAAAGTGTTGACTGTCTTTGGATACACAATTGGTAAGAAGTGGGTAGGGATCAAAAGCCCTACATGAAACTATTGCTGGAACATGTATCCTGCTGGATTCTTCACACTCAAAAAGAGCACTGAAGAATTTTCTGCTGGCACATCAAAGAGTCACAGAAATAATTCGAGAACTGGAAAAAAAGGCTTTAATCAGCTGCTGGAGAGTTCACTTTATTTAGTTTATTCAAAGAAAGAAGATATCAGTCTCCATCACCTAGGGTATGAACACTTATGTTGGGGTAAAACCCCAGGGTGGGATTCAATCACCTAAGCACTTACAGCATGAGAGATGCCAGCTGCGTGACCCCTCCTTTGGGCAGAGGGAAGGATTAGACAAACCCTCAAGGCTGGGCTCAGTCCTGTGTCTGAGAGTGTGCTGGATATGCCCCAAGCTCAGGGTTGGGCACAGTGTGCACTCCCTGCACTAAGCCCTTCACTCCTCCTGTGTCGGTGAGCTCCTCCAGCTGCTCTGCAAGCTCTGCGGCTAGCAGAAGAGCTGTTTTAATAGAGCAGCAAAAATCCCCTGCAATTACTGCTGACATAGTCACATGCAACCAATAACCTGCAGCTCCTGCTGTAAACTCCAAGGTCAGTCTCAGCACAGACATACGTGGATCAAGTTGAATTTGAAGCCAGACCTCAGCCTCCAGCTGGAGACCCAATGTGCTGGGCTTTCCTCATTTTTATGCTAGGCAAATTTTTTTTTAATGAATTTTATTTGAATTTGCAAGTAGAATTGGCTTCCCTTGAGTGGCATGTTTTGGTGAATATGTTATTTACTACTGAAGTAGAAAAGATTTGTGGTGTAGCAGTGCTGGGGTACAGAGTAAAATACAAAGATGAATACAAGAAGAAAAGCAGAATTTGCAGCTGAGCTAGGAGATGAACTAGAAGGCATAAGGGACAGAACTACAGGAAATCTGTTCATGATGGCAGCAGGTGCAGGAGGGAGCTCTCATACACTGATGTCAATTGGAAGCGAAGGTACCACACAAAGAAGCAGCCAAGTGTGGACAATGAGAAGCAGAGNCATACACTGATGTCAATTGGAAGCAGCCATGTGTGGACAATGAGAAGCAGAAAGGCTGAGATGAGGAGTGGAAAACAGAGGGGTCAGTTTTGAGCTGGCAGGAGGAGGAGGAAAGAGGCAGAAGCACTGCCTTCAGTACACAGTAGGGATTGTTAAAATTTGGTGGGATTTCTCATGCAGCATGTAACANTTAAATCCACATCTGTTCCCAGTTAATTGTAGAGCCAGAGAAGTTCTCTCACCAGCACACAGCAGCCAGTAGCATGAGGGAAGGGGAAGGGGAAAAGGAAAGGGAAAGGGAAAGGGAAGGGGAAGGGGAAGGGAAGCACAACTGGAGAGGAAGCAGTGGCAACCATTTCTCTGGCAACTGTGCCTGTATATGCTGTCATAATGATGTCATAATGAAAATTTGAAATTAAGAAACACCACAACTCCCTCCTGTGTAATCTAAAATAGAAGATAGCCATATAGTGTCTGCTGCTAGGTATGCTCTTCCGTGTAACCTCTTACACCATCCATCTCACTCCAAACACCTGAGTACTGCCAAAAGTGCATTAGCGCAGACTATAGGTGGGTAGATTTCTTTGTAAGCTCTGGATATCTCACCCAGTCATTTGGATCAGACTTTCCATGAAGGGCACAATTCCAACAGCACTAAAACCCGACAATACTATTCTCAGCTAGTAGTATTTGCTTCAGAAACCTGTCTGCCTCCTGCACCTTTTTCTGCAGGTATGCTTAAGGTCCTCTGTAGAAAATATTTGCCATCTCCCCTCCAACCCCTTTCCAATGGTCTGACAATTGAACAAGGGTGATTGTCCAAAAGCAGCTCCTCTCTTGATAAGGGAACTTGATAAGATTGATAAAGTTGCCATGTTATATATATATATATTTTCACACTGATTATCTACCTAGGAAATGTATGCTGAGTCCTCTGTTGTGATGGGACTTTTTTGTTAAGTATACGCATTGGTAGGTATACACATGAGGTATGGCAAAGCCACTTGAAGCAGATGTGTTGAAGTTTGGGATACACTTTAACTCTTCCAGTATATTCAGAGCAGACACAAAGAACCCATTAACAGGACTTTTCTCTGAGTACAGATCGTGCCACGCTTCTTTTGAATATTAGCTTCTAGAATAGTTACCTTTTGGACTGCTTAACATCTCTAGAACCTCTGCTGTCCAACATATAATCAAGCAAGTCTGAATATGATGCTGAGTTGCCTGTGGCAGCAAGAACATGCACTGGCTGCAAAGAGCTGCAGGAGGACCTTATGGGGACAAATGACTGGACAATCACACAACAGATGAAATTCATTATGTATAAACTGAATCAGCACCTACTGGTAAGAATAATCCTAGCCTCATATAAGATGAAAAGCTCTGAGATGATCACTGCGACCGAGAAGGAAATTGTGGGATTCCATATCAGAAAATAGCAGCTATGTGTGTGGCAGCAGTCAGAAAAACCTGCTCAAATGTTACAGACTATTGGTAAAGGTACACAGAACACAACAGGAAACATGAGAATGCCACAACTGCAGAAATCCGTGGCTAACCTGCACCTTTACTTAGCCCCCCCATCTCAAAATGTAGAAATAGAAAAGATTTAGAGAGGGGCAACAAAGATAATCAAAGGTTTGGAGCAGCTTCTGCATAAGGCCAGTCTAAGCAGCTTAGCACTGCGCAGTTTGGAAAATGGTGATGTAATAACACACATGGAAATTGCTGGAGGCATGGACACACTGGGAAAAATCTCTGTTTCTTCAAACATAAAAATCTGTCAGCTCTCAAAGACAGTGAGCCGTAGCCAGGCTCAGAGCAAGGACCAGCAGCTGGTGCCTCACGCAGCAGGTACAGACCTGGGAACCCCTCACCCATGGATGCTGTGTGGGCCAAAAGCTGAGGCGGGCTCCAGGGAAGGCTGGGCAAGCCCTTGGGAGGGCAGGAGATCTGCTGCAGGTTACTGGCTCTGCAAACCAAACCGAGCTGACGCTGGGCAGAGGGTGGGAGAATCCAAAGGGGAAGTGGTGTGTGTGCTGCCTTGTTCCTACTCTTGCTGAGGCAACAGCCCTGGGTTGGAGCTGGAGGCAGGACTGTGCTGGATGGGCCCTTTGTCTGCACCAGTGCAGCTGCCCTTTGATAACAAACCTCTGCCTGACGGGAATTAGCACTGACATCATCGGAACCAGCCACGCAGGACTGAAGGAAGAAGGAGAAGGATGTGTGGCTATTTTTGGTGTGTGAGGCACATCTGCTTGATGTCCTCTCTCACAAGTCAGGAAGGGCACAGACTGGAACATGAGGTCAAAACTCCCTTAGCACGTCCTGTATGTCTTAAACAGACTGAAACCTGGGAACATCGGTAATCCGTCAGTTGTTAGATAAACCTGGGCTTTTTTAAAGCAGCTTTTCTGAATGTTATTAAAACTTCCCTGTGCACAGGACGGTATTTTTAACTTACAAAAGCATTTGCTGTATCTGAGAAGGCTAAAGCATCCCTGAAGGCTAGAATGGACAGAGGTCATCCTGAGAAACACTGATTTCCTGCACATGGCTAATATAGTGGATATAATGATCCATGACTGGAGCAGCTACTCCTTTAGCAAAGTTGATACAAAGCTGTTGTCAGTGGATAGTTATGAGCTTATACAAAGCTCGTAATTATGGGTATCAATAGAAATAAAACTTGGTAGAGGATTACTAGGGACAGCAAAAGGTGGTGTGTGTATTAACTAGGGAGGAGAAGATACATGGGAAATGATGTGGGACTAAAATTAACTACAACACAAAATAGGGGAGGGGATTTTCGGAGAAATTAATGGTGTTGCAATTACATGTAAATTCAAAGGGATAGCCTCAGGAAAGGTACAGTGATCTCAGAAAAAAGGACTTGAAATAATGTGCTGTTGTGGGTTAACTCCAGTAGGCAGCTAAGCCCCACGCAGCTGCTCACTCTTGCCTGGTGCAGTGAGGGGGAGAATCAGAAAGGTAAAAGTGAGAAAACTTGTGGGTCAAGATAAAGCCAGTTTAACAGGTAAAACAAAAGCTGTGCACACAAGCAAAACAAAATGAGGAATTCATTCACTGCTTCCCATCAGCAGGCAGGTGTTCAGCCGTCTCCAGGAAAGCAGGGCTCCATCACACATAATGGTTACGTGGAAAGACAAATGCTGTAACTTCGAATGTCTGCCCTTCCTTCTTCTTCCTCCCAACCTTTACTTCTGTGCACAAGGTCATACAGTCTGAGATATTCCTTTGGTCAGCTGGGATCAGCTGTCCCAGCTGCGTCGCCTCCTGACTTTTTGGGCCCCTCCAGCCTCCTTGCTGGTGGGGTGGTGTGAGAAGCAGAACGGGCCCTAAAAGCCTGACTGGGAAAGCACTGCTCAGCAGTAACGGAAACATGCCCGTGTTATCAACACTGTTTTGGTGACAAATCCAAAATATGGCACAACATGAGCCACTACGAAGCAAACTGCCTCTATCCCAGCCAAAACCCCTACGTATATATAAATGATAGCAGCTTGCAACAAAATGAAAAAGCTCTGTGTTTGACATCAAGAGATGTGAAGCTGTACAGAAGTAATAAAAATACATCCAGAGTAGAGATTGATTCCACATTGAAGCTACAGAAAGCCAACGATAATCGTACGCATGCCTTGCTGAAACCAGCGAGTGTCTGACCCACGGGGCAGTGCCAGAGAAGAGCCCCTGGAGCTCCACACCCAAGCAATACACAGTCCGGCTCCGTTTGGAAACGGAAATCACTTCCCCGCAGTGTCTTTGGAGCATCTCTTGGAGCCCATCTCCCTCCCCGGGGCTGCGCGGAGCCGCTTGCGGCCCGCCCCCGGCTGGGAGTGGCCGGCGCCGCGTTCCGCCCCGGTGGAGGGGAAGAGGGGGCACGGGGGGGATGTGGCGGACAGACAGACGGCGGGGGGGAGGCGGCGGCGATGAACTCAGGTGAGCGGGGGGCTGCGGAGGGGGAGCGCGGGCCGGCGGCGGGAGGGGGGGGACGGCGGGGGTCTCCCCCTCCCGCTCCCTCCGCTGGCGGCCCCCGGCTGGGAGGGGTCGGCTGGACGCTGGGGAGGGGTGTTGAATACGGGGGAGTTTGGGGGCTTGTACGTGAAAGAAATACGGATGGTTCAATTCGCAGTCGGGAAGTTTTGGGGTTTTTAATTGTCCCCAGGGATGGTGGCGTGTAGTTTGCTGTAAATGCAGTGTAGAGAACTGTGTTCCGGAGATGTGTAAATACTATTTTTTTTTCCTAAATAAGCAGCTGCAAAGAGGGAAGTGACGGTGCTCTTAGAAAAGTCACCCATATAGTAATCTCTAAACTTAGTTTAAAGGAAGAAAAAGGAAACTGCCATCTTAACAGAGTTGTGCGTATATACTTTTGCGAATAACTGAGTTTTCAAAGACCGTGGTGGGTGAGCTCCTCCCGGAGCTAGCGGAAAGCTGCTGGCCCGAGCTGGGCTGCCCCTGGTTCCGACACTGGCGCAGGCAGAATGCTGGAGCCGGGGGGAAATTGAGGAGAAGAACCCTTCACCGTTCCCAGGAGAGCCGGGGGAGAGGGGCGTGTTTGGGTTGTTTGGGAGATGTGTTCCTCCAAGTTCCCTTAGGGCCAGGGGGACTTTTTTTGTAAACGCTTGAGTTGTCCTTGCTAACGGTTCAGTAGAAAACAGCTCATTCAGGTTTTTGTAATCCACGCTAATCTTTGTGTACAAGTGCTTGAGTAACTTTTTGCTGTGCTTCTGAATAGTGGTTTGAGCTCTGTAGCAAAGTGTTTTTTATAATAAAGGCTTTTACAAAATATGTGGCGGAACATAGCAAGTGCTACTGGTAATTAAAAGTAAACGATAGTTTTCAAAGACACGAACCAAGTACACTGGATGTGTTATCTCTGGTTTTGTCCTTTCTTATTTGTTCATTTACTTCCTAATTTGCAATTGGCCTTGGAGTAACTCGTGAAAACGGGAGAATTGCTACTTTATTAAAACTTGTTTGAAGACTTTAAATCCCTTTAATTACGTTGTATGGGTATTCCCTCATCTCATTGCTGAAGTTGTTGTGATTCCTTCTAGGAAAGCATTGACAGTGGTTGTCCAGTTGAAGCTACAGTAGATTTTTACTATTGATTGGCTTTTAGGCACTTACGAAACAGAAAACTAGGGATGTTTAAAATAAATATTTGGTTTAAAAAGAAAAGCTGAGTTTAGAGGTTTGTGGTTACTTAAAATGTTCTGATCATGGTGGGTCAACAGAATGTGAGCAAACCCCTAAATGCTTATGAACAGTGTTTTGTACGCTTGAGATAAAGACCATGTCCAACTATGTCTTTTTTTTTTTTTCCTTACATGCCAGTGCTTATACTATCAAAGTTACCAATTTTCTGTATAGTTCTTGGAGACTGGGCAGTGAAAATAACCTGTTCTCGTACACGACACTGATGGTTATAGTGCAGCAGCACTCTAAGGAGCGGGCAGAGGCAAGTATTGTATTGCTGCTGGCTTCCTCCCTCTTTAAGTTTAGATAAATCAGCCTTTGTTCTCTTCAGTAAAGTGAAGTCAAAAGTTTGGGGCTAAGCTGCTGCTGCTGGGATTGGAGTGAGGCCATGTAAGCAAAGAGGATTTATCAGCACCAGGAGAAATTAATTGTGACAAATGGGAAGACAGAAAGCACTGCAAACAATGTTTTGTACTCACCAAAGTGAAAACCCCAAAGGTTAATTCTGACTTTGTTCACAAATTAGGCACACTTGGTTGGGCTTTTTTTGCTCACCATAACTTGGGCCTCCAACAGCTAGTGAACCACCAGACCTTTCAAATTATATTCACTGGAGTGTGTAACACCTCCCCGTGTGCCCATCGGGAGTTATGATTTTTTTTCATTTTAGCATTTGGTTTCCTCGAGGAAACCTCCTTTCTAACAGAGCTGCAGACAGGCTGTGGCCTTTGCTGGTTTTTGGCCATAATGCATGTTAATGACTCCTGTGGAAAGGGGTTTTCTTGCCTCCAGTGGCCTCAAAGGTGAACGGAAAGGAACCTGTGGAGTTGCCATAGTGATTTCCAAGTTTATCCTTAGCATCTTGTGTCTTTTTCCAGAGAGCAGCCAGTTCATGCTGTGTCACTTAGATTAGGATTGAGCCAGGGGTATGTTGTAATACTATTCAATAATCTTGATGCAAAACTGCTGCAAAACCTTTATGTATTTGGAATGAATGTGCCCTTTGTGAATCAGCAGTCGCACGAGGAAAAACTTGGCCCTCTGGCACTGAGAAAAGGCCACTGTGCCTATGTTAACTCCAGCAGGATCCTTTTTTTGGAGCTGTTTACTTAATTATGTGTAATGTTAACTATTTATCACTCAATTTTTTTCCCCCCTTCTTTTAGTATATAGGCAGGGATTCCATTGACTGCTCACCTGAAATGCTTTCAGGGAGAAATGTTGCTTTATCAAGCCTCCTAGCTACTGCTGCCCTGGGAGCAGAGAGCCTCTATCAACATACTTTGTTTGTTAAACATGAGTTTTCTGGATGGAAATGGACTTAGCTATTGACATGGAGTTACTTCCCTATTTACTGATGCTGAGAATGTGAAGTGGCTTAATGACTAATCTGAAGTCTGCAGACAGAGCGGTGAGATCATGGGCTCGCCTCAAGTAGGGTTTCTTTGTGCGGTGTGGTTCCTTTGGGGCATGGTGAATGAGGATTCTGCCTCCCCTTTGTACATACTGTACAATGCTGCTCTCTCTGTTTCAGACCCTCCTTCACCTTATAGCCACACTTCCTTCCAGCACATCTCTTATTATCTCTGTGTGATAAATTACTAATTGGGACCCTGCTGCCTAATGAGTATGATCAGTAGCACTTTCTATTCTTTCTCATCCCCTCCTCCCTTTCCTTCCTTTCTTGCTTTTCAAATAGGTGTGTTAGTTGTGAGACCCCAATGTCAGAGTAAGTTGTCCTGTGACTCTGCTCATTTTGCCTTCTGTCAATATGTTTATTTGTAACAACAAGAAGTGTAAAAAAACAAACAAACAAACAAACAAAAACCCAAAACAAACACCCACCCAAAACTTTTAGATTTTACCTTGAAAAGTAAATATTTACTACATAAACATCTGTGTACTCTGAGTTAGGGATGGAAAATGCATTTTCTTGGTAGCACTTGGCTAATTTCTTATGGTTCAAAGATGCGTGCATTACCTATATTTGTAGATCAGATCAAACAGCACTCGAGTCAGAACTGCAAATGTAGCAGTAATTTGCTAAACACGGTGTATGTATGCTCAGACGATAAAATCTCAGTGGAAAAGAGCTGCATGGGAAAAGTGGCTGCTTGAAACTAAGAGCAGAATGAGTGTGGTGCGTGTGAACTTCCCCTGTTCTTGCAATGGCAGAAGAGTTGGCTGGTTGGAGGGGTTTAGTGGCCGTTGGTTGAAAGGTTTCTTTTGCTGGGCTGAGAGGAAACCATTACAGAGGAAGATCTCTTAGCAGAGCAACTTTGAGCAAAAAGTCAAGAAGTTGATGGTGAGTATTGCAAAACTGAGAATGAGAGGGTTAGTACCTGTGGGAGGGGCAGGAACTGGGATTTGGCATCATTAGATTTTCTGAATTGTTCTGCAAGTCTCCAGATGTGTGTAAGGTGAGGTGTGTGGCATCAGGTAGCTTTTCAAGACCTTGCTAGATTCTGCATCATAATAATAATACTGATGATGGAAAATTAGAATCAAAGATGGATGTTTTCAATGAGCCTGTGGGTAGTGAAGCTTGACAATGGCTTCGGGACTTTGATGGAGTGAGCAGAGTAGTCCCTAGCTCAGCTCATATGTGTGGCAGCACTTTGAGTGTAGATTGGCAGTCAGGCTTTTGAGGCTGAAAAGTATGTTTTGAGCACTGAAGGAAACCATTCTTAGGGGGTTTGTGGGGTTTTTTTTTTGTTGTTTTTTTGAAAGACATAAGGTCTCCAGAGATCTTGGGAAGTGAAAGGACAGTTTTTTCCTGCGAGTAAACTGCGTTCTTGGTGTTTTAGTGGGATACTGAAAGTATTTTGTTTCCCAGCTTTAATGATATGAGGGTAAACATACTTTCCACTGACATGCCAGCTTAGTTTTATGGATTATTATTACTGTAGATACACAGGCACCTGGAATGGTGCTGCTGGGGACTACTTGCAAGGCGAAATAGTTACAGCCTCAGGCTTTTGTCTTATGTTATGGCTATCTAATTCTTGTGGTCTGGTTGTTCCCCTTCCCATATGCACAGATGTTTTGCTTCAGGGAAACACCCCCAGGGTTCCAAGGAAGGAGCATCACCGAGCCTGTTCAGTGTGGTAAATCCAGGCATCCTCTGCCCTGTAAAACATCCGACTTTTTGCTGCAAGGACTAAGCTGATTGTATCAGGAGGGGCTTGTTTTCCTCTGTTGTTGGAGACCACAGCTTTGGGGATGAGAACTTTCCCTTCTGTCTTAGGGTTTTGGCCAGGGATGGTTACTGAGGCAGGATGAGGTTGGATTTCATGGGTGGGCTAAGGTCCATGTGCTTTCTTTTGCTAATGGTGATGGGAGGGATGGCAGCACAGCTGTTTGCTGAGGCTTGGCTGTCCCTGTGTATTGAGCAGTGGTTAACCTGTCAGTATTTACACCTATAGCTCAGGCTGTGATCAGTGGGAGCTGAGCTCTGGGTTGCGTTCCCAGCTCTGCTCTTGAAGAGCAGGACAGACAACGGCCGAGTTTGGTGGTGTTTTACATTGCTGTAGCAAGGTTTCCGTGATTTTAACATCTTTGTGGGAGTGACACGGAAGGGGTGCCGACATCTGTGCACCAGCAGTGGTGTGGAGTCGCGGGGAAATGAGATGCTCTAGGGGGTTTGTGGGGGTCCTGTGTTCGGGCAGGGACTGTGGTGGGGCAGCACAGTTTGGCAGGGCACCAGGCTGGAACTTTGTTCCTGTCCTGCCAGAGCCCTTGTTTAGGAGAGCAGTGTATTTTTATGAGCTTAGAGCAGTGAAAATCTTGAGGAGACCCTTGCTGAAATAGTGTGAGAAGGGTCTGGTTGCCATTGCCTGGAGCGTAGTGCCAGTGGAGGTGATCCTCTGTGTGGTTTTGTTTCCAAACTAGTTAATAATTAGCAGGTATTGCATTTCCCCTTTCCCTGGGAAACCTGGACATGGTCATGAGAAGACGTTTGCTGTAGTGTTCCCATGCCTGTGGTCCGCCAGGGTCTTGTACAGACTTGGCCATGAGAAGAACTGCTCCAGTTCATGGGTCCCTCTGAGCGTGGCATCAGTGCTGGGTCTGCTCCTGCGAGAATGAAGATGGGATGAAAAATCCTGCTTTGTCAGGAGGTCTCGGGTTGTTGTAAGGTAAGAAGAGACCTGTTCCCACTTCTTCCCTTGTATGCAGCGAGCACTAGCAGTAGCCCATTTGTTCTTTTAGCAAATTGAGCCTTTCCTGCCATGGCGCCAGCCTTTGCCAATGGCAGAATTTTTCATGGGATCACCTGCTCCAGGGCCAGGTTAGGAACAATTTAATGTTAGCCAAGGGGGTATTCTCTGCCTGCCCTCAGTATGGTTATGAAGCTTAGTTTTTTAGAAATACATTTGTTATTTTTTTTTCTGTATGAGGTAGGACTGGGAACTAATAACCAGTGTTGCCATTTTGTGAAGACCAATCCGTAGGACTTCTGATTGCCATTTGTGAAATCTGCTGGCTTGCCCTCTTGTTCCTCAGGGTCTTCTGCTTATCCCTTAGAGTGCGGCTGGTAAGGTTTTTTTTTTTCATCTTTGGGTTGAATAGGCTGTGTATATTTGTGCCATTCACTTTCCAAATTGATCTCATGTAATTTTAAAATAATGGAGCTTTGTTATAACTAGTGCTAAGTGTATAGCAGCACTTCTGCTGTGTTTCTAGTGAGCTTGGTGTGGCACTGAATTTCTTGATGGCGGTCTGGACCTTTCTACTGAATTTGGACACACAGAGTTCTTAACGTTACTGCTTTCTGTGTGCTTTGCCTAGGCACTAAGTTGGAAGGTTAGGTGTTAAGTGGGACCATAGCAAGTTTAGATTGACTTTAACATCGAAAGCCCAGTATGACTGTTCAGTGCAAGCTGTATGAGAAATACCTGGGCTTGCTGTCTTTCTTCCAGGTCTCTTCTTAGGAGGAATTGTTATACATGTTAGGTGTGTAAAGATTATCTCTAATGACTTGAAAATCATGATATAAAATATGAGAGAAACTTTTAAAAAGAAGATTATGATGCAGGGAGCTAAGTAGGGAATAAAAATAGTGGTAATGATAAAAAAACCCCAAACAGACCAGGTAAAGACAATGCAGAGAACAGCTTAAGGCTATTCTAAGGAATTCTGTATAGCAGTCTGTATATGAATTTTAAGCACCAACATTGCAAAGTACTGAAAGAAGAAAGAGATCAGCCCCAGAAATCCCTCAAATTCTAAATAAAACCAAGAAAGAGAAGAGGGGGTATAGAAATAACTGTGTTTGTGCACTCAGTTCTATAGAACATATACAGCTGTGGCAGAGTATTTAGGTTTGCCGTTTTCCATGGTGGAAGACACGGAAAACGTCTTCTCCAGGGTGGAGACAACACTCCCTGGGCAGAGGTGGTCTTCCTCTTTCCTTTGCCAGGAAATTTGTGTTCAGAGGCAGGTTTTGTTGCAGCTGTTCAGAGGTGATGATAGATTTGTGTGTGTAGTGCCCTTGGCACCATTTAAAGGATTATGTTTTGGAAAGGCAAGTGTCTTCAGCCGGTTAGAGTCTCCCAGATGGCTCTGTCTTGTCCTCCCATTGGCAAGCAGCCTAGGAAAAGGTATCAAAATAATTTTTAATATAACAAACTGAGTAATGCCTTGAGAGAAATGCTTTCCAATGTTTGTACAGCCAATTAAAAAGCCTCAGTAATAAACATTTTGTGAAATAACTACAGTAGATCAAAGTGACATTTAAATAGTGCTCGCGAGCACCATTTAATCACCAGCTAACTACTACAGGTCTGCTGCTGCGGAACAATAGGATTTCCTGTGTTATTGTGCCTTACGGTGTCTGTCTTGCTTAAGGCACTGGCCATCACTGAAGCTTGTGATTTCTCTGTGTGTGGATGCTGGATGCTTAAATGTTCATTGAGAACCTATTTATTTCAAGTAGTGAACTTTATTCTGAATTTTGTTCATAGAAAGCCAGCTGTTTCCAGCTTCCAGGATGTGATTAAATTATTGTTTACTAACTTGCTTGTAACTCCTGTGTGGAGTTAAATTGGACAGATTGCTTTCTTGCAAAGTTGGATGCATCTTGACAGATGAAACTCTTGAACTTTAGTTGTGTGTGTAGGTAACTAGGGGAATACTGCAAATCCTGAGACTTGTGTTTGAAGCTTAGAGGTATGATAGGATAGTTGGGTTGGAGGTCACCTCGGGAGGTCTCTGCAGCTCCCTGCTCAAAGCGGGGCTGACTCTGAGGCTGGACCAGTTGCTCAGAGCTTTATCATGTTGGGTCTTGAAAACCTCCAAGGACTGTACAACCTCTGAGTAGCCTGCTTGGCTGCCCTCAGGGTGAGAAAGTTTTTATTTGTATCCAGTCTGAACCTCTCTTGTGTTAAGTTACGCCTGTCTCTTTCTTGGTCTACCCCTGTGCGCTGCTGGGTATGAATTGCTGTTGTCCTTGCTGTTGGTCTGTAGGAATGTTCTTGCTAGTAGCGGGTAATCAGATGCCATTTATAGAGTAGCACACTTGGCATTTTTTTTTTTAATTTACTTTCCTTCCTATAGCATAAAATAGCACTGTATTTGCTGAAATTTACTGTTGCTGCAAATATATCTTTATACCCAAAGAGGGCATTCTAAGCTTAAAGATGTCCTTAGTTCTGTCTTCATGGCTTTCTCTGGTGCACCAGTCCTTGCTTGTGACTCAGGCTTTAAGGTAATTTAAGACATTTCGTATGTTTTTGTTCAGTAAAGCACTGTGACACTTCTATTGTACAGAAATGAAAAAGTGTGTTCTCGGTATCTCTCACGGTTTTGTTGCCTCTTCCACCTTTAACTTGGAAATTAAAGGAGCCCGACAACGAGCTTCTGTCTTTGGACTATCCTAGACAGAAGATATTTTATAAAAATACTTTCCTGTATAAAATATATTTATAAAAAAGATATTTTATAAATATACTTTCCTATATCAGATCTGTGATTTGGCATAGACTTGTTTAGATCTGGAGTACAAAAATGTAGGCAGGCGCAGGTCATATTGTAGATAAGGGGTCATCTAAAGATGATGTTTGTATTTGCTTCAAATTACTTGTGAAAATGTAAGTTAAACCTCAGGTTTCCAATGAAACTTCACTGTACAGAATACCACACAGAATAGCTTCATTGCAGAATCAGCCTTGGGGGGGACCCATGACTCTAAGGTTTGATGGTTTTTGGAATATTAAGATAAAATTCTATCTAAATGCTGCTTTTAAAATCTGCAATCTTCTCGATGAAGACAGGAATTCTAAAGGTACCAAGCCTTAGGTGTATTCTTATAGTGAAAATGCTTTTTTTCTAGATATCTTTCAGGTGTCCTGTGTAAGTCCTAAGTTCTGTCTCGGTTGCGCTTTGTGACTTGGGTAAGTTGCTTAGCTCCTCATCTGCTCTAACCACAAACTAACGCATCAGGTTACTGCTGTACTCATGACTGAGGAGATCAAATGGCTCTGGAAGTGCATTATTTCCTTGAAAGGAAGCTGTGGCCGTTCTGTCTGCTACTTTTTAATAATACCTGTCACGAGTACTATGTGTAGACCTGAAAGAAGCAGGGTTGGCATTCCCTGCTGCTGCTACACTGCTGCTACCCAGGGGTCTGTCCCACAGAACTGAGAGAGGGGCAGATGTGAGCTGCCTTGCACAGGACCCTGCTAATCCTGGGTTCTGAATTCAGGTTTTCTGAAGCAAATAATAAATTAAAAAAAAAATGTGTTGGAAATAA
Organism: Syrrhaptes paradoxus; assembly: GCA_013400615.1. Lineage (NCBI taxonomy): Eukaryota > Metazoa > Chordata > Aves > Pterocliformes > Pteroclidae > Syrrhaptes > Syrrhaptes paradoxus. The sequence continues at coordinate 25,423 of VZTO01002854.1, read as the reverse complement.
CAAGTTGCTGCTACATATTTATTCTGGAGAACAATTTGAGTGGCACTCAAAGTTTTCTTCTGCCAAGCTTTTTGTTACCAAAGCAGATCCTTTCAGGTGTGTGTGTTTAACACCGTCTGGTGCAATCTGCACCTTTTTTATCCATTTAAAATGCTAAGCTGAATCCAGAATGTGTTCACCTGAAAAACTCTTTCATTGGCTTATTCAAGGCCATCTTCTTTTAATATAGAGAATGTTTTTTAAAGGTCAGTCTGATTTTTGTATTTACTTCTCATTATTTTTTAACTTGAAGTATATTGCTTAAGACTTTGTTTCATTACAGCATCACACAGAGTCCTTGGCACCCAGGAAACATCTTTACCCTATCTCATGCAAGGGTGCAATTTTTTTGAAGATTAAGACTGTGTTTTAATTTACTTGGGTAGTAAAAGTAGACAGGTAAGGTTCAGTGAAAGGTGGCAGATACTATGACCTTGTACTTGGGTAGGAATACATAAATGGATCACAAATAGCATGTGACAGAAATAAGTTAAAAAAACCTCTGGCTAAAATCTGTTCTTTTGTTGAGCATCATAGGCATATGTTAATAGGTGTAACCTGTATTACTTGCTAAGATGTGTTAGCCGAGGGAGACTGTCAGAGTAAATTGTGGCAGGTAATTGTCGTTGCTTTGCTAGATGTGAATAGCCGTGATTTACAGTCAGGGAAAGAATCTCTTACAAGAGTGTTTTCATTGAGATGATCTCAAAGGGGATGAATGGAGTCAGTGTGTCGTCAGAGTGGGGTTTGCTTTAGATGCTCGTACAAACTGTGTGCATGCTGTGAAAGAGGTAACAGGAACCCTGAGAACTGTCTGAAGTCCTGGCAACCAAAACGCTGAGCACCTGGAGGCAAGCAATGAAATCAGTGGATACAGCTGAAATGGGGTTGGGCCCCTTTTATATGCACCTGGAGCAGCCTAGAAACTTCTGAGCCCAGCTGTAGGGAATGTGAAGCAGGAAGGCTCTCCCCCTGGGAAGGGGTGGAATAGGGTGGTCTGAGGGAGCTGGAGAGCCTGGAAGCTCATGTAAGGAGGACTTTTGGAGGTAAGTTGATGTGTCTGTTTGGTGTTGTGAGGAGAGTGAGGTTACAGGGCTCGGAGATGCTTGTGCTTGTTGGCCTCATGACAAAAAGATCTGTTAGTGTTGATGATGTCCTCCCTCACTTAACTATATCCCCTGGTCCCTGGCTGCCTTGCTGGTTGCCTCT
>VZTO01002854.1:2729-18661 GCA_013400615.1 Syrrhaptes paradoxus | reverse complement strand
GATCTGATCTGGGTGTTCCTGCTCCGGCAGGGGGATTGGACTGGATGATCTTTCGAGGTCCCTTCCAGTCCCTAACATTCTGTGATTCTGTGTAATTCAGGCAGCGGTGCTGCTCTGGTAGCTGGATGAGGGATTTGTGCTGCTGGACCAGGCAGGAGGCAGACTTGGAGGCCATAAAGGACCTGAGTGGTAAACCTGTCTAAAGGGTTACCTGCAAACGTGGGGAGTAAGGCTCAGAGATGTGTGTGTTTTGTGTGGACTAGTTCCAGGATACTGGAATTGTATCGCTTGGGCTCAAATAATTTAGGATTGCATCCAGTTCACTTGGTGCAAATACCTAAGACTCTGGCCAATTTAAACCTTACTTACATTAGCTTAGTTTAGATTTGGTGTCTAAAGAGCTTTATTGGTCTGCTTTAGAAATTCATAGTGATTTAGTGAGATCAATTTTAAACTGATTTTAATTAAACCAAAGAATCCTTTCTGTTTTTACGGATGAGGCCTGTGATCAGCCTTTGTCAATGGTGATAAAGTATATCCAGTCTTAGAATGACTTTTTTTTTTTCTACATGACTGATTTCTTCTGCTGAAGGCAAATTTAGGCTGTTATTTTGTATATAAATTAAAAGAATTAAATTCTAAAGAACATTTTGTTCAGGTTTTTTCCCCTTACTCCAAGGGTGGTTCCCATTTGTTAAGTCTTCTATTAAATTACTCCCAGTACAGCATTTCACTGTCTTTTAATAGCAGACAGGCTGATAGGCTCCATGACCTTTTTTATTTCTGATTTCTGTGATGCTTTTTCCTCTGACAAAAGAGAACGTAAGAGGCAGCTGGGGTATTCTAATTTATGGTGATAGGAAGCAGAATACAGAAGCTTAACCGCAGCCCATGGCGAGATGTGCCACTATTCTAGAAAAAGTATAAATTGCTTTTGTTGAAGGTTATTTGGAGAGAGTGTAGTGAATGCTGGGAAAAGTCTCCTGGGAAGTTTCAGCTCTGATGCTTGCAGTTTTCCATAGGATGTCATTGTAGTGAGGGGTGTACGAGACCTCTGTTAGGAGTTGCTGAGGAGTTGAGATTATGTGCACGTCTCTCAGTGTAATAGTTGGTGAAGCATTGTGATTAGGGATTAATATTAAATGTATTGCGTGTAAAGAAATTTTTTTTCCTGAAGCTTGTGTTTTTGAAGGAGCTCTGTGTGGGTGATGAGAATTTTTCTAATACCTGAAATTCTGGCAGTTGATTCTGTTTCGGTCAGCAGAGGGCTGCTAATCGAGGGCATAATTCAGCTAGCCTCTGGTTCCCTTGGAAGGGTGATTCTGGCAAAGAGGCCAGGTCAATATGTGTTTGTGTTACAGAATGGATAATGGTGCATAGCTTGTATTCCCATTGATTGAGTGCAGAACAGAAGAATAGAATGCCTTTTGACTAGTGGTAAATACAGAAGAAGCTGAATGTAGTTGCCATGTAACCTTTTACCCATAATTTTTTTAAATGGAAATGTCCAGAAAATAAAGACAAGGTACATTCTGATCTGCCACTTTTAATGTTCTTTGTGGTTTTTATCTTAGTTCTTTCTATTCTGCTTTGCAAGTGGAAAATTTATCTCTTTATTCTATGTAAGGTATATGTGGGAAACTGAGCTGTTGAACAGAGGCCCTTTCTTAAATATATTAAAATTGCAGTAATGCTGGCAAGCGTATGGTACCATTAGTTTTCTAGGACTGATGGTCCTGAATGCAAAACTTTTCCTTTAACTTAACATTTGGGACAATAGGTACTACAGTAAATGTAAATGAAAACTTACAAAATATCTCACTAGACTGACAGATACACAGCCATGGGGTGTTACAGGGTCACATCTGTTCTGGAAACAGAATCTGGACCTCTCATGTGTATTAACAAAACATGGGTATGAACACAAACTGGACATGAGCAACAACAGATTATAACCAAAATTTCTTTGTGAGAACAGTTCTCATCTTTTTGATACAGATGAAGTTCTTTCCTAGTTGTGCTTGTAAACTTGAAAATCAGTCTGGATCAGAGAGACTTAAAGCCTGTGCTTTAGCTTGCTGCTAAGTGAACTGAGAGCGGAGGAGTGCAGGGCATCACTGTGGATGGGGAAGATGATGTAGTTCATTGTACCCAGGTTTGTGTCCTGATGGAAGTATTCAGGTGAGTTCACTTGAAAGCAGGTGCAAACTCTTTAGAAAGTAGCTGAATACGCACAGTGTTCCCTGGTAACAGCTTTTCTGCTCTATAGTATGGTCAGTGTCTTCGTGTTAAAATGGAAACTGATGTACTGTTTGACATTCCTGGAACTTTTTTTTTCAGATGCTACAATATGTTAAGCCTAGAAAACTACAGAAACAATTTAATGACTTTTTTTTTTTTTTTTTTTTTTTTTCCTCCTTCCCCCTCCCTCAGATGGCCAGGAACACTTAATGCCTGCAGGCTCTCTTCGTAAAAAGAAACTGGCAAAAAGACCAGGATACATGAGGCCAGAAGCTCAGCGGCAGATAGGGTTTCAGTCCCTGGGTGCCTGCAAGCTGCTCAGCCCGGAAGAGCTCAAATATGGCAGGCAGCGTTGCGGGGACTTGGAGAACTGCTCTTTGCACAGACAATGCAAAAAGAACTTTGAGTTCTTACCCAGCAGTTCAATTGCAAATAGTACTGGAGTTCCTGCTAACGGCATAATAACGTTGACCACTACTGGGAATACACCAGGGAGCTGCAAAAATCTTCTGTGTTGCAAGAGTTCACGGTCAGAAAACACAGTGATACCAGTTTACCCTGCCGCAGCAGCCAGCAAAGGAGACGTTTCTGCTGTGTGCTGTGCGTGGCAGAGGAGCCACAGCGCTGAAGCGGGTGAGCCTCAAAGTATGTATGCTTTGGATCAGACAGAAGTGAATAACAACTGTGAATATCAAACCAGAGATGATGCTTCTCATTCTGTTGGTGCACACGATAGCTTTAGTTCAAGTTTCAGCTTCATACAACTCTCCCTGAACTCGTTCTCTGTAAGTGATGCTAAAGGCAAGTTAACCATCAAGGAAGCTGAGTGCGTTCTGGATCCCAGCACTGCAGGAGATCTGCAGAAGCCGGAGGAGACGACACAGCCTGGTGAGCACTTGGGAGCTTTGCATTGCTTCCCCAGACCCAGGGAGGATTCGGACTGGGAAAATGAGACCACAGCAATTGATAAAGTACAGAACTGTGAGATGGTCTCTTTCTCGGATACAGATGCAGCGCTCTCATATTCTACAGATTTCTCAGATGCAGCATCTGCTGGTTCTTCTGTCACCTCGGGCTATGAAAGTGGCTTTACTGTTAGTGACCATAACTGGGATACTTTGATGAAAAAATATGAACCGGTGCTACAGGACTGTCTGCTTGGCAACCGCAGTACGCTAAAGGTTAGTTATCTCCCTTCATTTTTGATTCTTCCTCCTGGCCTCCAAAACATTTGTATTTATAGTGCCAAAGTTGATATAGGAGTTGGGATATTATTGGTTTTTGTGACCTTTGCTCACAGAGGCTTACAGTAGCAGCCTGCATGATAAAAGTGAGACAACCATTTTCCTTTCCTTTTTGGTTCTTTAGGGAAAAAAAAAGTGATGTTTTTGCAGTATCTGATTCCTATGTTATACTGAGACTGTGATCCTCTAATTTCTTATATGTCTCACATCAGTTTCTAAATTCAACAATACAATTTTCTTTGTTTTGTCTGCAGTTTGGAGTATATGTAGTACAAAATTTGGGGGTGGTAAGAACTCTTCCCTTGAAACATCGTGATTTACCAACCCTAGGCTTTGTAATTGTAAATGTGTAAGTTTAGCCAAAGATTTCTTGGTGTGAGGCACCTGAGTGAGAGTAGCCTGTAATCTAATAGTAACTCTCCCTGCACAAAGGAAAATAAGGGTCAAGTCCCTGCTGTAACTCAGAATGGGAATTGTACTTTTTTTTTTTTTAATTCCCAGGAGTACTGGGCTGTTGGGTCAGGAGTCTCTTTTTGCATGTGTGGCTACCCACACGTATACCTGCCATATATACAGGCAATCTCATTCCCTGTGCTCTTTGGGGGAGAGGAGGGAGGGGAAACTTTAAGGATCAGTTATGTTTTGTTATATAGTGTTTGGGATGGCAGGGTGGACATCAGAGGGAAACCATTCCGAGTTTACCTGCGATAAGGAGCCAAATATTGTCTTTATTGTGCATGTAGGAAGCAGTAATCCAGAGATTAATGTGGACTTGATAGATCTCACAAATTTGTTCAAGGCACACTAAGTGGGTGGTGGGGTTTCTCTTGTGTGGTGGGTTTTTTGGGTGGGTTTGGGTTTTTTGCTTGGTGTTGTGTGTTGTGTGGTTTGTTTTGTTTTTTTATTTAGTGTCTCGCTAGTATGCTGAGTTTCTGGGATGCTTTTCAGAAACTCAAGTTCTTGTGACTTGTCAGCTCAGACATGCCTAAAGACCACACCGTGCATCTCAGCAGGTCTGCTGAAACAACCTGCTCTGGGGATGCTTTGCACACCCCTACTGTCTGGGTAAGACAGGAGGTGGAGAAACTTTGATTCTTACTTTACTCTCCATTACATCTGAGCTGGGCTTATGATGCTCTAATACTTCCTTTTCATGCATGCATGTGGAACTCAAGCTAGGTTCTCTTATTTACAGACTTCAGGTGCGTTGACATGGAGCAGTTTCTTTGACTTCATGCCTGTAATGACAATGTGCCCAATAGTCTGGGATGGTTTAGGAAATTAATTCACTGCAAATTTGGGAATATATAACGTAATCAAAATAGGAAATTATTTTTTCTGTCTCTTCAGTATGCTTATTTGATAGGCACAAAAGAAACATTGCTATCTTTAATTTCTGTATTCATTAATTCATTGAATGGAGAATTGGGGATTTGTGCCCTCTGATGTCTTTGCCCTTGGTTATCCACTCGTGTATGTTTAATTTGAAGCACCTTCCTGTTGTAGTGATAATGAGCAAGTCTCAAACTTTTCACAAAGGAACAAAGGCAACTGTAGTCAAAAAAGGAGACAATACCAAAGTTGTTAAAATTACTTTTTAAAATACATACAGAAAAAGCAAAGTGGTCATCACATGGTACAGATACAGGGCATGCCATGCTGAAGCAGCTCTTAGATTAGTTGAGCTCCAAATACTGTCCAGCCTGGAAACAGAAAGCACTTTACTGTGACAGCATCAGTTGGTTTGCTACGGGCACACCTGGGCTGTGGTACCCAAGCAGACTTTAAATGACCTGCCACTGCGAGCGATGGGATAAACACCGCAAACAGCAGCAAAGCTGTACTCTCCGTATAGGTGGCTGTTATACATCATCTCTATGAAAAAAGTGTCATTTGAATCATTTCTACCGCAGGCTTCTTTAAAACTCTATCGAAAGTATGTCATAAAATACAGAAAATAATTCATGGTAAGGATTTAGGGCTCCTCCTGTCAATACGTTACACATTCCTCACCAGCCTCAGAGAAAAAACATTGGAGTTTCAGGATGTGAAAAACAAAATAAAGCCTTGAGGAAAAGGAAGTATATACAATGTTGGTTTTTGTTCGGTTTTGTTTTTCATCTGGGGCATCCTATATCCTATTATTTTTTTTATTATTTTCTGGCTTTATTTTTTTTATGGTTCTCTTCTAACTAGTCCACTTTCACATGCCATATTTAGAAAGGGCACGATTAATTTAAATGTCTTGCCTGATCTGTGTATTGATTGTATAGTCACAATTACTGTTTCTATTAAGTTGTTGCCTGGCTGTACCTATTTTTCTCAATCCAATTTAGAGTTTAAATCTAAGGATTTAGATATGAAAGAATTTCAGGGAGGAGCATAATCTTTTGTAAAAGTAGAATGTCTAAAGTATGGATTTTTCTTCTATTAGAAAATGCTTTCCCAAGTGCTTTCAGGCTATGAGAATATGTCTTGCTGCTTTTTCCAGGCTTGCCTTTTTCAGTGCTGGTGATGTATAAGTGTAATAACAAGAAAACACTTCTCAGTCTTGTACCTGTAGCCACGTTAGGCTGTGGCTGGCATGGCAATGAGGATTGCCTACCTTCTAACCAAATTCTTCTAGCAGTAAAAGCTTGTAATGGCCTTTGAATGCACACCTAGCCTTAGAAATTTTTAGTGAATTTAGAACTTCGGTCCAGACCCTTCATGTTAACAAATAGACCCAGTAACTTTTTAAAATAAGATTTTATCATGGTAAGAGTTTCTTTTAGGATGTGAGAGGGCACGCTGTATGTGGTATAGGTATTCTTGGTGTTTTGCTTTTTTCCACCCACATAGCATTTGCAATTTGAAAATGCAAGTGTCAACATTATGTAGATGAGCCTAAATTGTATTTTAATGGAAATTCAGTGGCTGTATATGAATGCAATTTTCTGTGCCATAATATGAATATACTTGTTCCAAAATATTAATACTGTGTTTCTCTTTTTACTTACCGAAGAAAAAGTGGTTTGCATATGGAAAGTCTGGTTTTGTTCTGTGCAAAACTCAATGGGCAAAAGATTGTTGGAGGGGGTTTAAGAACACACTGAGCACAATGTGATCAGAAGTAGATGTCATGCTGACAGCATCCTCTAATAATCCTTACTTTGATTTATTCAAAGGGTGAAAAATATCATACAACCACACGATCTCTTTTGCTTTTTGAGAAATATGGTTTGTTCTCTATATGTGTTTGGACTAAAGCCATGCTTGGCTCAAGTAGCTGCAGTTCAGCTGAATTCCAAATACGTCTGTCCACTTAACAGATATGGGGCTTAAATCTCAAAATTGGGCTATTCTAGTGATGTAGTAATCCATTAAATTTATATTATGTAGAGATTAATAGTCTTGGTTTAAATGTACCTTCATAATTAATTTCCTTCTCTTTGCACAGGTGAAATCCTTGATTTTACGGCTTCAGAAGCTTCAGGAAAAAGCAATAGAGGAAGATGACTATGATAGAGGTGAGAGTTGTTCCCCCAACCCCTCACTGGATCATGCTGCTTTTTTTCCCCTTCCTCTTCCTTGCTCTATTAATTTTATTTTATATTTGCTACATAGCAGTGGGTAGGTGTGGAAGACGTGTTCAATGAACTGTATTGTTTATTCTGTTGTACGGCAGGAAACAAATTAAAGAAGTAGGTCAGCAGCAGGTAGCGACAGTCTTTATCTTCTTGAGCCACATCACCATGTGGGAAGGTTGAAATCCAAATATCTGCCATCTGGATCAGCTGTTTTGAAGCAGCATGACTTTAAAAAATGCAGAATTGAATGAAAGCTTTGAAAGGAGAAGGGACAGGCAGTGGCTGCTGACTGTGTGATTTGTTCCTTGCTATAGTTATGACATTACAGCAGGGCTCAGACACAGGAGTGAGGTCAGGAGCTATTACAAAAGTGCACGATACTGTCCTGTGGGATTAACCTGATGTCCACTGAGTTGAATCAAAACCAGCTAAAGAATATGATGGCGATACAGCTGCTGGCNGCTAGATCTATTTTCAGTTGGGAACCCATGCAGATGAAACGTTAGCAGGGCTACTTCAGAGGATAAAGCTGGGAAAAGAGAGTTCCTTTCCTGCCACTTTTTTTATTCTCAGCTTTCAGTGGTTGGGGAGTGGTCAGGCTTGTGGTTTGCCTTTCAAAATTTAACGTGTCAAGCTTTGCAGTTGTACCATGACACTGTGTCCCTGCCCCCAGAGGTGTTCTCCAAGACAATTAAAATGTGTTTTAATAGTGTTTAGGGAGTTGATGTGTAGCCCTTTTGCAGGAGTGGTTCTGTTGGCCTCTCAAAGGCTCACCTGTATGTAGGAGAAAAGTCTGCTGCTGGCACAAGTCATTCTAGTGTAGCATCTCCCAGTAGGGAAAACCTTTAGGAATGTTAAAAGCTGATGATGTCGTAGATATTAATGGGTTTAATCTCTGTCAAATAGACATCACTGATGGGTGTGCTTTACGTGTGTAATGCTCACAACTCTTCTATTTGAAGTGCCTGTGGGTTGAGCTCCCAGTTGGAGACTTCCTGACAGCTGTGTTCTCAGTGTGTGTGGTTCCCACAGATTCCAGCTGGGATTCTCCGGGCACTCAGCCACTCTGGCAGCAGTATTTTAGTACAGGTGTGACATCTGCATGTAATGCTGTGTAGTCATCGTCCACAGTGGAAAATGATGACTTGTCCAACCTTGCACAGAAAGCTCTTGTGTGATTTTCTTGGGTTCCTAGTCTTGTATCTCAAAACCAGGACCATCTTTCTGTTGACCATCACCCTTTTCAGTTTCCACCCTAGTTATTGGGCAGGTAATGTGGAGGGTGTTTTGCAGAGTCTTGCATTAATTCCTGTCAAGAAATTGGTCTGATTGAAATGTGATTTCACTAGGTGGTGTGGACAGAGCTTACAGAGAGGGGAAGTGGCAGCAGTACATAGGTGGAGAGGAGCATTGTTTCCAGGTGGGACTACTGTTTTCTGTGCTAGGTTGGGCATCTATAGGCAGAAAGCATTTATTCTGATGTGCAACTAGATACTGAGGTGCTTGAGAGACTTTGCTGTGGGTTCCTCTATCCCTTCAAAATCTGTCTTCAGTCAAGTGTTCTTAGAAAATGCCACACTCCTTTGCTATGTGTGACCATGCTTCCTTATTTCTATCAGTTCCCAACTTTTGAGTCCTTGACCCACTTTCTGTCATACTGGTCTTTGTTGCTCTTCTGATACAACTGTCAGATGGGGTTTTTTTGTGACTCCATAATTTTCATGATATCTGAACTGGCTTCCATCATTTTTCTTTTGTGAAACACTGGCAGCGTATCTCCAAGGAGAGACGCGTATGGAAAAGGTGCAGTGCTGGAAGAAGAATTGGAGCTGTGACCTTCCCTCCTCTTGCAGTGGCAAGCCCTCCACCTTTGCTTTTATCGCTATGTCGCTGCTCCTGCTGGAGAGCAAAGTCTTGCCTGGTGTGAAGTGAAGCTTGAAAGCTTATTAAAGAGCTTACAGATTGGCCCAGTACCAATTTCTGTTCAAGTGAAGTCTGTAATTAGCCTTCTTTAAAGGGATCTTATTGCCAAATATTGCTAGCAGGGAATGGAATTCGTCAATGTGCAGAGCTGTGATGTGGGGCATAAATGGAAATATATTATCAGGGAGTGGGAGCATCCAACGGTGTATGCGGGGTGCTGAGGACATTTTAACTGTAATGCTAAAAAGAAAATTACTGTCCTTGTAATTTGGGGACCTCTTTGAGTATAGAGAGTCCTCTGCTAAGAGCAGAACTGTTTTGAACCGCAGATTGCGGTAGTGCACGATAGTCTTGCTGATGTGGGTGTGCTGCAGGGGAAGGGGAGATGTAGCGTGTTGTGAGTAGCTGTGGAGTGCCCTGTATATGGAAGAGGTGAGTAGAGGAGAAGGAGAACAGGTGGAGGTGGGGTATGGGTGGCTTTAGCTCCAAATGAAAAACTAAATTGTCAATAAACACACTTTTGTGTGTAACTATGTTATTCCTTCAGTGGTAGAAGCTCTTCTCCAGCTTCAACCATAAAGAAGAGACTTTCTGCTTCAGTTCTCAAAGAGCCATCCAGTCTTGCAGGAGAGGGCTCAGTTTTTAACAGCAGTTGAGTGAGAGGGCAAGGTTCCTCAAAGTGCTCAGGACTGCTTTCTGCTGTCTGACACTGCAAATTTAGCAGTTTAAGGAAAGGCAAGCATCTATTGTCTGACATTGCTGCTTTCTTGCTCTCCAGAGCTTTTTTTGAAAGCTCCCATGGTTTATAGTAACTTTTGAAACTGAAGTGTAAGTAAAGTGGTGCCCCTAACAGACAGGGGAAAAGTGATGGGCTGTGTTTTCAGTTGTGCCAATGAGACTGGGAAATGGCACAGAAATAAAGGCAAGCTTTTCCCACTATAAAGCCATGAAAAACTACCTTGTTGCAGACAAGTCAGGAATAAAGATATATTTGTTTTTTCCCTTTGTAGCAATGCAGAATAGATGCTTGCTGCTGGGTCTGTTAGAGAACATGTGTGTTTTCCAGGTGCCTGTTAATTAACATTTATTTCCTCAACAGGTTATTTTTTTAAGGGATATTTGGAATCACATCCTCTTGCTTAGGAGAGAACTGAATGCTTGTTTAAATCTTCAGCTTGTTTCTTCCTAGTTTTTCCTTTGTTTAGATGAATATTTTGCTTTTTCTTTCTCCCCCCCTCGAGCTTGTGAGGAACACAGCAGAAATGTCCTTTGCAATGATTTGTTTACCTGCACTGTGCCTTCTTAAAGACCTTCCTTGGCATAGTTAGAGGAGCTTCAATGAGTCCCTCAAGCAACTGGAGGTGGTTGTACTTTCTGGCAGTGCCATGTGTATGGGGAAGGGTATGCTTTGAGAGTGGTGGCGGGTGCTGGGGACAGAGGCTGTCCTCCTGTCCCATGTCTGTGCTCATCTGCTGGAGGTCACAGCACGCTGCTGTGAGACCTGCGGGGTGCTGTCTCTGTACTGTAGCAACCATGGGTTGTTTCAAATACAGATGTTCCTTGGCTGTGAAATTCTTGTGTGAAATGCACGTTCAGTGACACAAATCTCCTCAGTCCTGGTTTAGTTTTAAATAGGATGTTACATGTTTTACCACTCTGTGTTTGTAAGTGATGTAATAGCAAGAAGTAGCTTATTTTTTGTGTATTTACTTGTGGTCTCCTCTTGATGGCCACATTACTGTATATTTTCAAAGCAGGTACAGTACCATGGGAGTATGATAAGTGTTTTGCCTTGTGTAGCATATAGTAAAAATTGGTCTGTTCTCCAAGGATCACTTGGAGTGTTGTCATGGCTCATTATTCATGATGGAGCTTGACAGCTCCAAGGTTAAACACACTGCTGAATACAGGAGGTAAAAAAAAAAAAGGCAGCATATTTTTGTGTTTGTGGGGTTGTAGTTGCAGTTGAAGCAAGTGTGTTTTGCTCAGTGCAAATCTGTTGCCCAAACATTTAAAACCCCTTTTCTTGTTCTTTGCTTCTTGAGCTCCTCAACTTTGTTTGGTGCAAAGGGGAAATGGATTGATTGGTGGCTAAGTGTCAGGACTGAGTCTTGCTGCTGAACTCCACCACTGGTTCTCATGCCATCTTGCTACTGAAGAACTACTCATCCAGCCTGGCCTTGAACACCTCCAGGGATGGGGCATCCACAGCTTCTCTGGGCAACCTGTTCCAGTGCCTCACCACCTGCACAGGATAAAACTTCTTCCTGATATCCAACTTAAATCTGCCCTCTTCCAGTTTAAAGCTCTTACCCCTCATCCTGTTGCTGTACTCCCTGATAGAGTGCCTCCCCATCTCTCCTGTAGGCACCCTTTAAGTACTGGAAGCTATATCAGGAAAAAAACTCTCAAAAAACATGTTATTTTGGATTGTACTTGTTTCAGGATGGCATGTACCTGTGGAAGCAAAATCCTTAAACCCAGCTGTATATTGAGTGCTGTATCTGAGCTTACTGGTTAAATAAAAGGCACTGGATTCTGAAGGGGCAGAACTTCTGTGGGACACATGAGACTCGATGGGAGCTTGTAAGCTGCAGTAGCAGGGCCCTGAATTGGAAATGGGTTTGGGGTGGATGGGACAAATAGGGCTTTCTGTTGTGCTATACTGTCAGAGCCTTGTCTGGTCATAAGCTTGTAGAACCTTCCTGAAATCTGTGGGTAAGTCTCTTCAGGTTTCATTTTTTGGTAACTTTCCAGTAAAACTATTAAGAGGATGGGGGAGAAGGGCTTGTACAAGTTCTCAAACCCAAATCTTAGCATGGATCTTGTTTAACCTGTCTTTCTGTGACAAACTCAACTAACCTCCCCAGAAGGTTTGGATGGTTCAGGAAAGTAAGTGCTTATGTGAAGTCTAAATTGGACGTAATTTTCCTTGCAACAAAACAGAAGCAGCGCAAGTTTGCAACTCTTCCCCCTTGCCTGGGTTTCTCTGTTTAAGACACCAGTCTGAAATGAAAAGATAAAACATTTTTTTGTCCATATCCATTTCTTGTTTGGTGTTAGAGGAAACTATGGACCAAGATGCTGTTGTTCAAATGCTTGGTCTTGGCTTCTGTCTTCTAGCAGAAGTAACGACATCACTGTTTCCTTTCACACAGTCTATGTCAGGCTTATCCAGGTGCTACAGATTTTTTTTAATCGCATAATTGGAAGAAGAGTTGAGCCAGTCACAATTGAAAGGTCCTAAACTCTGTTTTACTGTCAGGTAGACAGCTGGAAAAATGTTAAGGCTTTTTTGCTTTTTTTTTTTAATACTAAAATGATATAGCAAAGGCCAATGTTTGAGAGGGAGGTCTGATACCTTTCTGGGTACTTTGACTTCTGGTGTTTACTTATTACATGTGTAGAATGTGCATCTTCAGAAACTTCTTGAAACATTTCTTGATGTGAACCTTCATTTTAGCCTAGTTGTTCAGTTTCCATCACATCAGAGCATGTCTTTGAGGTAGATCAGGATCATGCTGTTGGTCTGCTTATGTCCACGCGGTAAAAAATGTAGTTGTATTTTTTGTGTCTTTAATTGCTTAGCCAATATTAGAGAGGAAGCTGCTGTAGTTGTGCAGTATTTTGCTTAGACTGTGCAGCACAAGTATTTTTAGGAAGCGATAGTATTTTGTGGGATTCTACCGTGCTCTCATTTTAGTCTTGGCCAGCATGAAAAGGTTCAGATACATCTTGCGTTTCTGGAAGCTGCTTGACAAAAAGAAAATTGCTGAAGTTTTGGCATGCCATGTGCTTGGAAGCTTTCTCTCCTCCCAGCCATCTGCTGTCGAAAACTGACACTGCGGGCTACCCCTCCTATGATAGTCGGGCTCTACTTCTCAGTCCATGATGCAGCCAAGCTGTTCCCAGACAGCCTGGCTAGTCTTTTACAAACAAACAAGCAATGAAAAAATCTGGAGGAAAAAAAAAAAGCAATTATGGATAATTTTAAGAGTCTACTTGCTGAATTGCAGTTTGAAGCATAGAGCTCTGATGGGTGTAACTTGGGAGAAGTGTTGATGTGCTATCTGGACAGTACCCACTGAGTGAGTGACACGGCTCTCCTGCTACCCAGCCCATCTGCTTACTTTGCACATGCAAAATCATGCAACCCAATTTTATATTCAGAACAGACTTATCTTTCCCTTACTCTTTAGAAATATTAACTCCGGATAAGAAAATTCCTTCATTTGCAATGTGACTCCTGGAGGCAGTATGAGTATTAATTCAACCAACAACTAGAAATTGATTTTGCTGCCCTTGCCTTTCACTTAAGATAGAAACATTTCAAGGGAGTAGGGGGACACCTGCTCTTTTTAATTATTGTCTGCTTAATAAATGACTGGACGCAAACAGCAACTTACAGATGGCATGGTAATGCAGTTTCTGTGGCGGGATTAAAAAGATGCTGAATGACTGTGACAACCATTTGCAAGCCAACATGGAAGTCTTCCAGTGTAAACCCTCTGTGGGGTATCGATAATGCTCCTTCTTGACTGGTGGATGGTGTCTGGGTGAATACCTTAAGATGATGCTTTTGTTGGAGAGCTCTGCAGACCTGCCATTGCTTTCCAAACTTCTCTGCAGAGTGGGATTGCCTCAAGTCAATTAAATTCTTCTTTCTCCTGAGGTTTTGCTCTTGTTCCTCCTGTCCACGTGCCCAGTCCCAACTGCGCATCTGGGGTGTGTTCATAGTTTTGCAGGCGTGTCTGCCTTTTCTGATGCTTCCCTGCCTTGCATGTGCAAGCTTTTGGGTGTTCTTTTCTGATCTTTAGCCCATGAAAGGTAAAAGTAGCAACTGTGCTGTTTTATGGACATCTTCAGTGCTCTTAGGACAGTGATAGGGTGGTAGCAATGAGCATAAATCAAAAAGGTGAAGGGGAAAACTTCAAATTCCTAGAACTCTTATACAATAACACACTTTGTCCAAAGTTACCCAGTCTGTAGAAAATGCTGACAGTGGGAGCATCCAAACTGGTGCCGGGTAATGAGTTTTACATTTCTGCTCTTGATGCCATCCTACCAGCCTAATACTAGTCAGGATTCCTTGTAGATTTTGATATGAGGAGTGGGAAGCAATTGTGACATCTTCATGCTCACTGAGATTTTTAAAGTGTGAAAAAGTAGATGAAGTTAATGAGTTGGATTGATGTATGGCAAAGTTGAACAAAAAGTAAAGTGAGGTGCTGTGAATCAGAGGCATAATTCAGACACAGAACCAAAGACAAATAGAGAAAACTCTTTCTAAGGATAAAATTAATTGTATAGTAGTAAGACCATATAAATTTGAAAACTAAAGTGAAAACTTATAGATGAAGAGTGCATCATTTGCCTACTGCATTTCTTCTGAAAGCGCATCTGGAAAAGGTGGTATCACTCTATGGTGTGGTTTTTTTCTTCTTGGGTTTTCCTTACAGAGGTGAAGATCAGCCATGCTCGCACTGATCTGTCCCTTTTAGAATATTGCATATTTTGAAATCATAGAATCATAGCATCAGAAAAAGGCATATTACTAGGGGTGTGAATATTAGTCTAATTCTTCAAGTTTATCTGGTTTTGGTGTAATTATTTTTAGTCCTAAGAGTTTTAAAGTGTGTGGTTAAAAGTGCCCTAAACAATACAACCTGTAAGTGAATTACTCTTGTGTTGTCAAATGCATATGAAATGCTCCTTTTTTTTTTTTTTTTTTTTTTTTTTTTTTTTTTTTTTTTTTTTTTTTTTTTTTTTTTTTTTTTTTTTTTTTTTATTTTTTTTTTTTTTTTTTTTTTTTTTTTTTTTTTTAATAAAAGAGATGTTAAAGGTGGTTCACCATTTTAATGTTTCATGAATAAAACTTTCCTCTCTTCATGTCTGGTTCTTCTGTGTTTATGGCTTGAGATAAGAATTTCACTAATATGTATAATTTTTCAGGAAAAGTCCAAGGCAACCCTCTAAATATGTACAGCCTTACAGCATTCTCCACTGAGGATGTATTCACAAACAATATATCATTTAGCAATGCGACACATAGCAAAACATTTTATTTCCCCCCTAAAAATTAATATAAAGGGGGCTTTTGACCTACAGTATAAATTCAGAGGGACAGTGTAGATGATAGGGCAGATAGAGCTGCAGAAAAAGAGGACCATCAGCCTCATCAGGTGGAAGAGTTGCTTGCTTTCTGGAATGTTCTGAGACTTTTCTGCTTCAGCTGTGAGACTGCATACCCAGCATTGTGCTTTTTTTTTTTTTTTTTTGTCCTTAACTTGCTTTATTTTTAATTATTTTTGAAAGGTCATGAAAAATGTAACTGTTCAGAAGGAGGCAACAAGAACACTGCAAGCCTTTAGTCTCAGGTGAAGCAACTGAGAGCTGGGTCTACATTTGTTGGCTATGGCACTGCATTGAGTGGTTGGATGGTGCTTTGGTTGGGCTTGGACTGAGCAAACCTGGGCTACATTTGGGCATCAAGGCTCTCATTAGAAAAGAGTGAGGGGGTGGGGAGTCTCGGGGATATGTGTGCACTGGAGGAGATGGATTTGAGTATCTCTTGGGATTATGGGAGAAGAGGAAATTCTTTAGCCAGGAAGCATGGTTTAATGTTAGTTGAAATCTATGGGTTGAATGAAGTCCTATATACAGCTCAGCACTGGGTGGGGGTGGTGACTTATTTCCATCTCTAAATTATGAGGAGATGTTACAGCTAGGCTTCAGGAAGGGAAAGGATGAAGTTGAGTTGTAGGAAATAATCAGTACGGCTGGATTTTGTGGAGGAAAAGAAGAGTTAAGCTTTAAGACTGCAATGAATCAGGCTCGAATAAATGGCAACATACACAGCTTCCTATTTGTTAGAGCTCAAAATGGTGTGGTTCTGCCCCTGAAATGATGTTCAAATGTTTTACCAAAGTTTTGTTTGTGTTTTTTTTTTTCTTTT
>VZTO01002853.1:15278-28978 GCA_013400615.1 Syrrhaptes paradoxus | reverse complement strand
GTTTGTAGAGGACAGCTAAATGCTGAAGAGTGGCGTTAATGATTATCTCAAGTGTCCCTGCCCATGGCAGGAGGTTGGAACTAGACGATCTTTAAGGTCCTTTCCAACCTAAACCATCCTATGATTCTATGATTCAAGGATAGGTTTCTGAAATTTCCTTGTCTTGATTCCTAAGGGGATTCATGGTTGTTTCGTGTTGTCCTAAGTGGAATAAGGAAAAAATTAGATGGAAAAGAATTAAAGAAAATGAAAAAGAAAGTTAACTTTTAATTTTCGAATGAACAAAACTTTCCAGGCCAAACATTTTGTAAAGGATTTTTTTTTTCCTGGTGAAAAATCTAAATATTTTTCATTTGTGGTTGAGCCATAGTTTTCCACATTAAGCTAGAAATATCCCTCCTGTGCAGGATTCCACCATTAAGTTTTTGGTCTCCCTTTTCTGTGCCATTCATTATTTCATACAAGCACATCGGTATGAGAGAATCCACCTGGCTCACTGCCGGCAAAACTGTCAGCAGAATACATTTAACATCCTGTGCTGGTTCTGAACAAAGGTAACCTCTCTTGAAAGTCCTTCAAAGTAGGTGGAAGCTTTGAAGTGGTTAAACCTGGCCCCATCTCCCCTTCCTTCCCCCTCTTGGCTTTGCTCTGGCATCAGTAGATGAAGGCAATAAATGCTTACACATGTGTTGGTGAGCATCTCCAGAGACGGCTGCATGCCATAGCTTGGACCTCACGTCAACCCCATGTCCCCTGGCTGGAGTGGAGGAGGGTGTTCAGGTCACCGTCACCTACAACCACCTTGAGCAAGCGTCAGCCAAGGGGAAAACACAATTAAAATAAAATAACCAGGGTGGATGAAGCCCCGTGGAAGAGCAGTGTGGTATCAACTGGTGTATGTGGAGAGCAACTCTTGGCTATAACAGATATAGGATATAGGATGGATACGGATATATAGGATATGTAGAATAGGATATATGGATATAGGATGTGGCCACCACCTCCCCAGGCTACTGTCATCTTATAAGGTCTGCTACCCATTAATTTGCACCGTCTGCCCCATCCTATGCAGCTCTATGTTCTCATCAGGTCTGTAGGTGGGTCAACTCTCTTCATCTTCACTGGGAACTCTTCCTGTTGGAGTTGGCTTGCAGAAGGTCATCTGATAGCTCATATACTCCTTTTTGTTGAGTTTCGTTTTGTTTTCCATTTCAGGTCAGCACTGGGTTCCCGGTTGATTCTAATTATTCTTTGTAAGGCTGGAACCAGAGCTAGGCAAAAAATTAGCAGACATGTAATTTGCTATAATTTCAGTTCAGCCCCTCCGTTTCATGCCAAGATAGCAATTCTGAAAATGTTCCTCAGCAAAATTAAGTGCAATGAAAATCCCTTAGAGACAGAATTGCAGAGCTGGACTAACTGGGTGTGTCCATAATGGTGCCAGTCCATGCTCGTGACTCAGCCGTGCAGCACGAGCAAAGGCTTTTGCTCAGGTTTTAGATGAGCTTTGAGGCTGAGCTCTTTCAGGATGAGGTCTAGCACGCTTGTGAAATATTTTCCGAGCTCATTTCATTTGAAGCACTCTATGGTAGTCCCTGTTCTCAAAACTGGGAGAAATAGCATTTTCAGGACTCGTTGCAGATGAAATTTGTAACTTTTGGGTACCTTCCGCACCAACTGGCCTTGGGATTTTAAATAGGAATGAGAGAGGTCTCAGAACTGCCGGGGCTTTCTGCAAGCCAGGGTTCATTTTAGCATTACAAGAGCGACTGATACAATACCTTAGAGAACAGATATTTTTACTAGTCCCAGAATATTTAAAAAAAAAAAATCAACTCTGAAACCTGCTGCTTTTCTTCTCGGTTCTTTTCTGTATATAAGGAGTGTATAAATTTATAAAGTCTCATCTCTGAGTGACATAAATATCCTGGAGCATCAGGCCAGTTCCAGATAGCACAGTGTGACTGTCCTAAGAGGGTGTGGCTGTGCCATGGACTGTTTGGACAACATGGTGACATAGGACCATACGAGACAGACGTTTGATGGACAGTCACCAGACCTGGAATGGGGATTTAGGTCACCTCCCTGAGATGTCCCCTCATCCCTACAATCAACAGAGACGTAGACCACAAGCAAGGCACCTGCCTCTTTGTTCATACTTTGCATTATGGAATTCAGCGTGGCTGGCACTCAAATGTGATGATCCAGGCTGTGAGGTTGCTTGCACACTCCTGCTGACATTTTTGGCCCAGGGTAACTAGTACTTTCCCAAACAATTGTTGGGCTGGGCTCAGGAGCTTGCGTATTCCAAGAACAGTTCCCAACGGGCGTTTTTCACTCATCCATCTGTGATGGAGGTGGAGAGATTTAGGAATTTGTACTTTTGTGCTAATTAACCACAGTAAGCTGAGTTTCTGGCCGCTGATGAACCAGCACAGAATAGCCCGTGTTTATTCTAGTAACACTTTTTTATAGTTTATGTGTTGCCTGAATATCAAAAGTAGGCACTGAGATCAGCTTGCTACGCCAGGCGTAGCTGTAATAAATGGTTTGAGTTTCTCTCCTCCTTGGAGGACCCTATGCATTGGGCATACTGGGTGCTTGAGTGTGGTCCCAGCAGGGAGCAGCTGGTCCATGCCAGGTGTGGTAGGACTCCATACAACCGTGGTCCATGCTCTCTCTCATGCTTGAAGGGACTGGCTCTAGTGTAATAGCTGGTGATGTGAAATCATGCACCTTTGCCTGAAGAGGATTTAGAATAGAATTATAGAATGGTTTGGGTTGGAAGGGACCTTTAAAGGTCACCTAGTCCAACCCCCTGCCATGAGCAGGGACATCTTCAACTGGATCAGGTTGCTCAGAGCCTCATCCAACCTGACCTTGAATGTGTCCAGTGCAGGAAGCTTTTCTCTCCCTTTCCCCCACCTCGTGTGCCTGCCTTGTCTGCAGAGATCGCAGGCTTTTCAGGAGCAGCCCGTCTCTCTCTGCATGTTTGCATAACGCGGTGCGTAATGAGGTTGCCAAGCAATGCAGTGACAAATACGATCCCACTGCTTCCAAGCTCACCTCCATATAAAAAAAAATTTTATGAGCAGCAGAATGAATAAATCCTGGTTTGTATTCCGTCTTTAAAAAGTCCAGCCCCTACGTGCACGGTGCTACAACCTCCATCCTTTGTCTCTGGTTTAGGTGCAAGTTGTGCTTGGGTTTGCTGGTTGACCTGGTGGCCCATGTGGGCTGGTTGGCCAGCTGACCTTATAATAAGTAAGAAAATGAACTTTACTTGGCTTTCCCCCAGTTAGAGAACACTGTTTTGATGCTCTTCCTGTGCCCACTCACTGATTTTGAGGAAACATGGTGTAACTTTCACGTCTGAGATGTCTACCACTGCTACAAATATGAGAGGAAATAGTTAACGGGTTCAGAAGTTGCTAGGGAGGGATCTGAGTGACAGACAGAGAGAATTAGTGCATGATTTTATCTCCTTTGGAAAGCAGTTAAAAACATAAGAGTCTACTTATGGAACAGAAGTGGGTCCTGGGAAAAAGCCTCTTATCTTCTGACGAGCTTGGGATGAACTTTTGAGTTTGTCAGTAGTGTATTCTCATCTTTAATCTGGTTCTTTAAAGATATTTCCTCTTCCTTTCTCTCAGCTCCTCATGCAGAAGGGTTATTTTAACAATGGACTGCGGTTTCTTTGTAAAATAGACTTGATGGAGGCAAAAACCCTTCCAAATGGACCTTGTTGAGCAATGGAGGGGTTCATGCCCACATTACCACCACTCTCCTGTTGGTTTAATTCCTGAACCCCTTTCTTTTTTGATCTTCAGAAACGAGTTCAGACCCTGGATAGACATCAAGCCTGCGAAAGCGATGAAAGCGAGGGCCCAGTACAAGCCACCAGAAGAGAAAATGACCCACGAAACCAGTTACAGCTCTCAATTCAAGGGGGAATCCAATAAGCCTTCTCCAGCTGATAACAAATTCCTGGAGCGCAGAAGGATACGCACTCTCTACAGCGAACCCTACAAAGAACCGCCAAAGGTGAGACATGCGGCGGAAGGGACCCAGGGCCATCACTGCCCATGGTGGGACATATCCAACACAGTACGGTTGGGCTGAACACTGCTTGCTGTCATTCCCCTTATGTGGCATCTTCATTTCTGACCCCAGTAGGTGTACTGGGGATCCACCTTGGAAATGGTGGTGGATGAAAAACTGAATTTGAGTTGGCAGTGTGTACGTGCAGCCCAGAAAACCAACCGTATACTGGGCTGCATCAAAAGAAATATGGCCAGCAGGGCGAGGGAGGGGATTGTCCCCCTCTNCCAGGGTGCCCAGAGAAGCTGTGGATGCCCCATCCCTGGAGGGGTTCAAGGCCAGGCTGGATGAGGCTTTGGGCAACCTGGGCTAGTGGGAGGTGTCCCTGCCCATGGCAGGGGGGTTGGAACTGGATGATCTTTAAGGTCCCTTCCAACCCAAACCATTCTGTGATTCTATGGGCTCTAGTACAGGTTGATGCACTTTCGAGTCAATAGTGCCCTGCATCAAACTGTAAAGAAGGGAGTGTAGGGCCCAGATGAAGACATTTTTGCGTTGCCATTTCCTAGGTCATTATCTAGACAACTTTCTCTTTCTCCCTCCAAAGCTATAGACACCTCCAAAACATTACACTTTATCCCAGGAACAACATGGTAAGAGCCCAGTCTTCATCTGTGACTAATTCATTGTGCTCCACAGATTTTGACAGTAAGCACTTTTGGCTTTGATCGGATGGAGGACATCTTTCGAGAAGGTCCTGGGCTGAAATGTCTTCCAGATTTTTTTTGTAGGAGCAGCAGCAGATCTGCATAGCAATGGAGTCAGTCTTTGTAATTTTAAACCTAGGACCGTTAGTCCTTCACAGAGTTTGTAACTGCTTAGGTTTATGAGTTTTCAGAGGGATGGCATGGTCAGCATGGGGGAGCTGAAGGATTCTGTCCCTCCTGAATTTTGAAGCTCTCCTCTCTATTTTGGGGGCTGTAGAATCAGTGGATGCAAGACACTCCTGTGGAATTTGCTCAGGTACCAATGTCCTGTGCCTCAGCTGTCCCCAAGGAATTTTACTCCATTGTAGCAATCTGTTAGGGAAGAGCAGACTGAGGAATCACATCCTGCAAGAAAGGTGGGGATTTAAACCAGACTTTTCACCCTGAGCATCATTTCTCTGCTTCGAATCCAGACAGAGACAATCCCCTGAGGGCTTGCAAAGCCCCTCCTGAAGTCAGAGAAAGATGGAAGAACTGATAAAATGACTGATAATATCCACTCTGCTCTTTAATACACTGTGTCCTGATGTAGATACAATGGGATCTGCTGGTTTCAGGGGCTCTGTGACTTCAGGGCATCAATACCCTGAAAGGCGTTGGCCATCTGCAACTCAACATGCCCCCAGCTGCTCCCCTCCCTTTGTGGCAGGGCTCAGCTGAGTAGATAAGTGACATTCACGCTATTTCTGATCTAAATCCTGTTTTCCACCTGTCCTTGTGTCTCTCCTTCTCTCTCTCTCTCTTTCTCTGTGTTGTCGTTTTGCATGTCGCCCTCTGTGCAGGTGGAAAAGCCTAGCGTAAAGCCTTCCAAACCAAAAAAGACCACAACAAGCCATAAACCCCTGAAAAAGGCCAAAGACAAGCAGATTGCATCTGGCCGGGCTGCCAAGAAAAAGAGCGCCGAGACCTCCAACACGGCAAAGCCAGAGGACAAGGAGAAAAGTAAAGAGATGAACAATAAACTGGCTGAGGCAAAAGAGTAAATGTCACTGCACTTTCCTTTCTTTCTTGGGTTTTTTTCCTTTTCTTTCCTTCTTTCCTTTTTTTTTTCCCCCCCTTTTTTTTTTCTTTGATTAAATAAAGGCCACAAAATTAATTAGAGGCTTCTAATCTGCTTTTTGTTCTGATTGTACTAGAAGCTTTTCTGTTTTATTTCCAAGGAGGATTAGGGAATCCTTGTTTCTGAGGTCAGGGTGTTCTGCTTTGCCTGCACAACACGGCTCTGCACAGAGTGAGGGACGTGGGAATGCACAAGCGGGGTCATAGGAGACGAAGGTGATGGATCAACCATGGTTGTGTCCAACAGCCTGTCCTTTTCCTTGGGTTTGGTCCTTCAGTGCTTTGACAGCATGGAAGTGCCCGTTGAGCCACATCCCATGAGGCCCTTTTGGGGTTGGCCATTGTTTGCTCATCTCCCACTGGTGTCAACAGGTGAAAGGTTTTGGAGGTAGAGAGGATCAGAGGTTCAGGTTGTGGATGCCCCGTCTCTGGAGGGGTTCGAGGCCAGGCTGGATGAGGTTTTGAGCAACCTGGGCTAGTGGGAGGTGTCCCTGCCCATGGCAGGGGGGCTGGAAGTAGATGATCTTTAAGGTCCCTTCCAACCCAAACCATTCTGTGATTCTGTGATTCGTTCATGGTGCTGTGGATCTGCTGATAAATCCAGTAGAATCAGTGGTGTGGCCAAGAGCAATTTCCCCTAGTGACATGGTGGGACTTTTGCTCCAAGATGCGATGGGAAAGGAGATCCCGTACCAATAAAGGGCCAAATCTTCCTCCAGGGTAGCTGGGGGTAGGGCTAGCTGCATCAAGGCAGCTTCACCCATCAACACCACTTGAAAGCTTTGATTTAAAAAAAAGAAAGGAGTGAGGAAAGGCGCAGAGAGCAGTGAAGACTTCCCAAACGTGTGTCAGGTCAGACTAGGTTATCAGCAGGCTGTTCTTCCTTCTTGTTTCCCCTAGGTTATGGATCTTTTTAGTTCCTCCTGGTTTGTTTTGGATCTTGGTCTGCTTTCTTCACTTCTGGGGTGCCAGTAGACAGAGCTAGGTTTCAGAAAGACGTTTAGTTTGCGGAGGTGACCTTCCAAGGGGTAGAAAGAAATGAGTCACCGAGGCTGGCTAGAGCCAACCCGTTGTTTTGACTCTACCAGCTGTTGGAGTTCATGTTGGTTCGTAAATATCCTGAGGGCCGTAAACCAGTTGCTGGGATCCCTAGACTCCCTCCAGGCAAGATCTCAGGGTTTCAATCCTATTTACCATGCTCTTAGTCTAGGAAATTCCCGTGCCCAGCAAGACCAGTTTGGAAGCTGTAAACACAGTGGGAAAATTTGTCGGCAGGTATGAACTGGCCCAACAGACAAGCATTGCATACCCCAAAATTTGGGTCGTTGTGTCAATGGGAGCTGGAAGAGATAGGGTCCCAATCCAAATTTATGTGCCTAACTCCGGGATTGGGTCCTAAGTACGTAAGGATTAATCTTGATCCCACCAAACTGAGCTGTTAAACTCTCCTGTAGCAGAGGAGCTGCAAGTCAAGATGCAAGGTTCTTCTTTGAATTTACAGCTCAATATTTCCATCTTGACATGCAATCCAGCTTGAAACTTTCAGAGAACAGACATTTGGGAAGAACAAAGAGAGAGATGGGAAGTAGGGTAGGGAGGTGGTGTAAGAGGAGGCTACCAGAACTGTGTTGCTGTAGAGGTGTTTGAGTAAGGAAAGTCGCTGCTAGGATATTTTAGAGATGTGAAACTATCTAACAGGAAAAGGGGTGGGCCAAGAGGGTGAGAAGTCCCATTTTTGGGGTCTCACCCCATTAGAATTTGGGTCTTTTGGAAACATAAATGAGTGGTGGGCTATAAGGCTGTGAGAAAGTTTCCAAAGAGGAGGAAAGCTCTGTGGTATACAGATAGTGACATTTGCTGGCCTTAGTAATGAATAAATGCCAAGTTCAGTGTATTGTGTGGTGTGTCCTGTTTGCCTTGCGCTAACAGCCTAAAGCTTTGACTATAAGTAAGTGTAGTGTTCTGAATTCAGTGGTGTGTTTCCAAGCTTAGCTGTGTTAGAACTGTGTGCTATGAGCTAGTCAGGTTGTGTATGTGGAAAATATATATTCATATATAGAAATATATATATATATTTAAACCTCCGATGTTTAGGAGGAAACCAGGGAAATCCTCCAGGAAGTAAAACTGTGGAAATCTTTGCGAATGTAGTGCATTTTTTGATGTGCATGCTCCATGGAGACGCTGACGTGTCCATATTGACCATTGCTTTTCTGAGTGCTCAGAAGCCCCTGCAGCACCGCTCGAGTGCAAAGCTCAGCTCTGTCTCCAGAGCAGCTCGGCGAAAGGCTTGCGTTGAGCTGGTGGAGAGGAGTGCCGCTCGCAGCTCTTCCCACCCCGTCGCACAAGGGACAACTGGCCAGAAAAGCCTGAGCTTCCAAGACTTGGTGTGATTCCTTGGCATTTAGATGCTTCATCCACCTTCACACTCCTCAGTAGCATCCCTTCCTATCACAGGATGTAGTGACAGCCGTGAAGATGACGTGTCATAGCAGGCAGAACATGTCAGGAAGGCACATAGTTACCGATAGCCCAACACATCAATCTCACTGTACATCAGCAAAGACCATGCCAAATGATTCTCCCAAATGGTTTTTTTTTTGGCCTGAAGCTTCACATTCAAAGAGACTTGCCACCATTTCACCTTGAATTCAGTGGGAATTCAGCCCTTGACTCCAAGGGTAACCAAATTTTGCCCAAGGAACATCATTAAGATGAAGGGAGATCATTAAGCTGTGGATGTCCCATCCCTGGAGGGGTTCAAGGCCAGGTTGGATGAGGCTTTGAGCAACCTGGGCTAGTGGGAGGTGTCCCTGCCCATGGCAGGGGGTTGGAACTCGATGAGATTTAAGGTCCCTTCCAACCCAAACCATTCTGTGGTTCTAGGCTTCTATGCTCAGACCACCTAATCCAAGCATCTCCATGACTCTGGCCAACCACTCATCATCTAGGACCACAGGGTTGCTTCTTCTCAATGAAGAGCATCCATCACAGTGTTTGAATGAAACATGCACAGTGAGTGGTCAGGATATGACCTTACGTTTCCTTCATATACGAAGTTTTTGGTGGCATCTAACTCCAAAGCTAGGTATGAAGTGCTAGCCAGTGGTCTGAATTCCCTCTCTAGTGAAGGAACCTTCCAAGGGCCATTGAGCTGCTTATTTTGGACATCTCTGGGTGAGATGATTGATCCTTGGAAGGTTTCAATCTTTGCAGAAAGAGCCCGGGAGACTGGTAGGACCTGGGGACCTCCCTGTCAGATAGCAGCAAAATAGAGACATAAATCCTGACCTGTGCTCCATGTGCACCAGGTCCTCAGCACACATCCAAGCACACACTTTAGCATTGCATCGAATGCCAGGAACTGCAGCAGAGTCAAGCCTCAGGGTGAAATCCCGCGTTGCTCGACCTTCCACAGACTTTATGCCCATCCGACCCACTCAGGTTTATCAGAAAGGAGACCAAACCTCTGCCGTTTCAAGTTCCCTTTGGACTCTGAGCTTGTTAATCCCACTGGGACAGAGTGCTCTGCTGTTCTGTGTATCCCAGCTGCCACAACGCTGATTCTGTTTCACCGCT
Source organism: Syrrhaptes paradoxus (assembly GCA_013400615.1). Classification (NCBI taxonomy): domain Eukaryota; kingdom Metazoa; phylum Chordata; class Aves; order Pterocliformes; family Pteroclidae; genus Syrrhaptes; species Syrrhaptes paradoxus. Next base: position 19,532 of record VZTO01002853.1, on the reverse strand, counting down.
AATTTGTAATATGTTTTGCTTTCCTTGTAAAAAAAAAAAAGAAAAAAAAATGTTTTGCTTTTTGTGAACGTTCCTACGCTGTCTATTGCTTGCTTTCTCATTTCCACTGTATTGTACTGTGTACTCCTTTCTGCAAAAATGGTGCTAATTGCTGACTGAGCTCCTGTTTTCCGACTGCTTTGCACACCGATCACCTGCTTCTTCATTTGCAACCGCGTCCGGTGTAAAAAACGTTGGCTCCCATGAATTCCACAAACTCTTGCCTCTTGGAGGCGGATAGGAAGTGTCTAATTACTATTTTGTGGCCTGGGTTTGGTTGCGGATCACAAAAATGTCTCTTGTAACGTGTGAAGCACACCTCCTCATGGTGCTTTTGGTTTTTTGTTGTTTTTTTTTTTTTGTTCTTGCTGTTCGGATGAGAATGACACACACCTCCAGCACACACACAGACACACACACAGATTAATGTATAGCCAATTGATTGTGACGTGCTTGTGATCTTTGCTTGCTCAAAGGGTTTTTTTTCTTTTTTTCCAATGATAAATAAATGCTAAAGACGAATACCACCTCCTTGATCTTGTTTTCTCGATAAGAAGCAACAACTAAGGGAAAGAAAACACCCTTCCAACCGTAATCAGATTTGGGATGCTTAGAGCCACCGCCACTGCCATGCCCGCCGTAGGGACAACCGAGCTGTCACAGTCTGACTCCCTTTAGGTGGCTGCTGAGCCCAGACTAGCCTGACGCGAGAGCTAAGCCTTTGCAAACGTGAAGATGGACAGTCATGTGGATGGAGCAGGTAGTTCGCTTTTTTATTTTCTGTACGCCCGGTGCCTTGAGCAGAGGGTTTGTGCGGTAAGTGCAACCTCGCTCCTGTCCGTGTTGCAATGGATCCAGGAGCAGAAACCCATCCCCATCGAGAGCCGGAGGGAGGGGAAGTGATGTGGATGAGGTCGCTTAGTTACACACCCTTTCCCAAGTGCCTCCGGCTTTTGCTTTGGCCCAAAACCACCTGAAAGGCCCATGAGAGGGGTCAAGGGGCTATAAATCCTCGTTGAAAGGAGGTGGGAAGTGCTTGGGTTGAGCACTTTCAGCGTGCTGCCAGCCTGCCCACTGTTGAACAGGCGTTTGGCAGTGTCTGAGTGCAAAGCACTGATTTTATATTAATTAAAATGTTGGCTGTCTGGACAAAATGATGGCTGAGAAGAAAGCAGGGCTGAAGGCAAAATTTTATTTTAAACGGCAAATCCTAATCTTAGTTCCGTCTCTTTTTCCTTTTAATGAGCCTGTAAGCTCCTACCTGCAATGTTCATTTTTAATCCTGCTTTCTTTTTTAATGGATATTCCAATAACATCCCCACCAGCCTGGGGAAAATTGTCTACATTGGGGTTGTATTTTTGAAATCTCTCCTCCAACATAGCTCTGCTGACTTCCACGGAGCACCGGCCCTTTTCTGCCTTACCGTCTCTGCACGCTGTTTGTCATCCCTTCCTGGTTTACAAATAATTTTCTGAATTTATCCCATCTGTGACTACACGCTAATAACAGTGCTGCTTTCTGATGTCCTGCCGGATCACCCTGCCTTCCCTCTCCCTTCCCTATCAGCTTCATCCATCCATCCATCACTCATAACTCTATGATCTTGAAAGTGTTTCAGCTGAGCTGGGGATTTATCATTTATCATAGCTGGGGATTTACCATTTCACCCCCTCCACACTGGAGAAAATGTTCGTTTTTAAAAGATGGGTTGTTGTTGGGGCTTATCTCCGACAATCTGTGTTGGCCAACAAGGTGTTTGTCCCATGACACAAAGGTTTGGAGTTGTTCCATGCTGCAGAACATGCCCTTGCTGTCCTATTCCTCTCTGAATTTGCTCAGAATTGCAAAACCTCAACACCCAAAGGGGCAGGACACATTTCTAAGAGACAGTCAGACCTACTGGGCTGATGACAGACATGGGGACCTGGGCTCCTTGGTCTTTAACCATCACTGTCTGAACCCACACTGCTCACTCACTCCTTCGTCTTTGCCAAGTCGTTAGGGACTGGCGCTGCCCACCTTTTTCCAGGGGTTGGTGAGAACAATGTGCCAACCACTGGAGGTGGGTAACTGAAAATGAAATATTTTTGTCTTAGAATAGCACTTATTTGGAGGCGCTGGCTGGAGTAAAAATAGTCCTAATGGTCGGTGTCTGGTGAGGGGACAAGGAGGGGGACAAAAATATTGGCGTGTTGAATTTAGAGTCAAGTCTGCTTCTCACACTCTTAATAACGGAGCATCTGAGTGCGGCTTTGCAGAGGTGTTGGTTTGATGGCATGGGGTGTGAGCATCCCCCTGAGGGGTGGCTGGCGTGTTTCCAATTTTAATAAATTGCTTTCAAAGATGTGGTGTGCTGGAGGCTTCAGCACACACCCCTGGCAACTAGTGCGTGGGTGGATGAAGGGGTTCCTGCCTGATGCTCTCCATCCCTCCACCTTGTTCCCTGCAGCTAGGTGGGAGCTTAAGTGCCTTGGGCACAGGAATGAGATTTTCTGTTTTTACCACTTCGAAATCTCTGAGCTTCCTTTGAAAACCTCATTTATCGTTATTACATCCCTGACTGGTAAAGCAAGGTCAAGGAATGAGTATGGATATTTCATCAGCTGACATGTCAGCCCGTATACGAATGCAGCCTCTTGAGTCGCAGTATCCTTTGGATTTAGGAATTATTTAGAGATGTGCCAGTGCAGGAGAGAAAGGGACGTTTTAGGAAGATGTCTCTGTCATAGCTGGTACCTCCTGACATCCAAGGAATAACCACCATCCCCAACAGCAACATCGAACAAAGAAGAGGAGCTATAGAGGAAGAAGAAATTCCTTACTATGAATGTGATGACATGGCCATGTTCAGCGCCAAGAACAGTGTCTTTTGCACAGTTGGAGAATGTTGGGATGTTCAGACATGGGCTCCAGCTCTCCCTGTGTCCTGCAGCGTCATGGTAAGTTTGATCCAACTGGGGGTTTGACAGCCTGCTTCCATTTGCCCTTATTCGTGAGCTTTCTGGGTTGGGATCAGNCACAGTTGGAGAATGTTGGGATGTTCAGACATGGGCTCCAGCTCTCCCTGTGTCCTGCAGTGTCATGGTAAGTTTGATCCAATTGGGGGTTTGACAGCCCGCTTCCATTTGCCCTTATTCACACGTGAGCTTTGGGGGTTGGGAGCAATTCCACTAATGCTACTGGGTCTACTCACAAGCTCAGAGGTTTGCCATGAGGGGTTAACACCAACTGGTGGTTTATCCTGAACTACAGATTGCTTGTAAACAGTCTTAATTTCTCTTGCAGGGTGCCTTGGAAACAGCTCCCTAATCATGACTGTCATGTGGAGGAGATGGGAGCCCAAGGAAAAAAGAAAAGCCTGCTAATGGATTGAAGGCATCTTTATGCTTTCTAAAACACCAGCGTTCCCTGCAGGGCTTCTGCTCCACAGAAACCAACGGCAAGGACCAGCCGTCAGAAAAATGATGGCTGAGGAGTAGTGACAGATCTTAGTGATATGTGAGAGCACTGAGGAATAAAAACCATTCCTTTGTTGAATGGTGTGAGAGATGGAAAGGGGGAACCATTTCTGAAACCCTCTCGTTGTCATCTGCCCACCTCCCACCCCAACCTAGCCTGAGACACGCAGCAACCTCAAGCCCCAGAGCAAAACTGGGTCTTCCCATATCTCCGTGGAGATCCTGAGCCATTGTCAGGGAAATCCTGAAAGCAGCCCTTGGTCATTGGACTGACCTGCTCCTTGGTTTGGTTTGGGATTTAGTACCCAACTGAGGACCAGTTCAGCTGTAGCCACCTTGTTGGGAGCCAACAGATTTTTCAGCAGGGACACAAGGCAGCAAGGCACCTTTAATTTAATGTAACAGTGCCTTGGAGACGTGAGGCAGAGGATGTCCTTGCCCCTGTTGCCCCAGCTCTCTCGCCTCTCCCCAGGTGTCATCACTGTCCCTGTTAGCTCCTTCCCATACAGTCTTCAATGCCCTTGCCACCCCACCAGACCCCATCAACCCACCATGCCGCTGCTATTCCTTCTTGCCTTCAAAATCATTTTCCCTCCATACTCCCTGCCAGCTTTTCAGTGTCCATCCCACAGCCGTTCCTCTAACGTTTTCCTTTCTCCCACCTTCCCCTTCCAACAATTTTCCCCTTCACGTCATCCCAAATGCCCAGCTCTACCAAGGACCTTCTCCTTGCCATCCTCCCCAAGTTACTGTCTC
>VZTO01002851.1:21428-55263 GCA_013400615.1 Syrrhaptes paradoxus | reverse complement strand
GAACTGGAATAATCTAGGGGCAAACAAATCTGCTCCATCCTCACTGAGAGAGCTGAAGACAGCGCACTTCCAGAGGCAGCAACTGTCTCTTACTGTCTGCTTGCGCAGCACAGCGAGACCCTGAACCGCCGTGGAGCAGGCAGGGATAAGACAAGAACCCCAGAGCTAAGGCCGGGCAGAGAAAACACGTTCTGGTGCCTCCTTCTCTTATTTATCAAATGCAATCTTCCCCCCTCCCAGTGGAACTGCAATTAACTTGTACGCTGCAAAACTGGTTTTCCACCGGCTGCTGTTCTGCAGCTGAGAGGAAATAAGCCCATGAAACACCAACTTGAGCAGTGATATGGCCCTCACGACAAGCTCTGCCCTGACACAAAAACCCCATGAAACTAATAAACCCAGCCCAGTTTACACAGCGAGACTTCAAGGACTTCAGGGATCACAAGCCCACTTGGAGATACTCCACCCAAAGCACTCCTGTCCCTAACATGGAGAGCAGGGACGGGAAACACCAGGCTGAACTCTACAGCCAGGTCCGCTGCTGTGCAGCACTGTGTTGAGTTTGAACTAAAACCACCCTTGGTGACCACAAGCATATGCATTGTTCCTATCTCTTCAGCAGCTCAAGAATCTTTCTAAATTAAAGGTGTTCTTGCATGTCCACTCTGGGATCTGTTGCAATGGGATCCATTAGATCCCTAGCACATCCCAGTGCTGCAGTCAAAAGACTGGACAAGATGGATGATGTCTCTAATGGACTGGGATGGTGAAGTCTTTGTGTTTTTATACATGCTCCTCTATGGTAGAAGATAACAAATTTGCCAACACGTACTGTGAACAGACACAGTTCTTGATGGCCATCGAGAAAAGTTCATGCTGCAGATGCAGAAGACCTTAGTCATGGTGAAAAGTAGCTGAACACATCATCTGCTCAGAGATGGTATTTTTTTCTGAAGGCAGGCTCTACAGAAGACAGCTGTGTCGAGAAACAGAAAAAAAGACTCTTGAAACAAAGAGCAAGATTAGCTGGGAGCTGAAAACAGCTGCGCTAGAAAGAAAGAAATAACCCATCCTGCACACACAGTAGCACGTTATGGGAGAACAGCTAATCTTGTAGGATAGGCACAGAACTCGGGGCTGGGAGGAGATAACAAAGACCAGGGGCTCTTGTGTTACGGGGCAGCTGCTGGCCCCCAGCTTTGCGTCTTCTCAGCAGACACAACAGGCACTGTCACACGGTGTCACTATGCCTGCGAGAGATAAGCTCCTGGACAAAAAACAGCTGGCTGAAGCTCAAGCCAGGCAAGATGGAAATGATGCTTCTAAGAGAAAAAAAGAAGTGGTTTGGGCATTTTCTGAGACAATGCTCATGCTCTCTTCCCCCTTGCACAGGGAGGGGAACACCAGTGGACCTGGTCTTACTCCTTAAGGCTCAGCCTGGGCTAGTCACAAGCAGCCTTTGAGCACCTAGGTTGCTCTGTTGCTTTCCTCTTTCTTTCTGTGAACCCTGGCAAAGGACTTCATCCAGCCAGGTCTGAAATGCCTCTTCTCCAAGACAAGGCTGGTATCACCAGATCGAGGTGAGCTGCAAAGAACAGAGGATGCCAATGAACTGGAGCAGATTTTCTTTCCATAACTGGTTATGAACCTGCTTTAGGGGCACAGCACCTTCTATACGTATGAAGGACTGAGGAGGGATGAGGGTGTTGGGTGGAATAGCAGTAATGTTTGGAAACTCAAGGGAGGAGATGTTCCACTTGTTTTGATCCAAGAGCTGTTCTTACAAGTATTATCAAGATGGGAGGGAGCTGTTCCCCATGTGGAAGAATTAAGGAGTTGTGTTTTCCTCTGGGCTTAAACTTCTCCATCCCTTCTGCAGTTCCAAATAACTTCCCACTCTACTCCCCAGTTTTCTTCTCTCTGCCCATGAAGTCTGCTTCCCACACAGACCTGGAAACCTGGTAAAAAAGAGTAGAGACAAGCCAACTATCATCTACTAGCCAAGGTGATGTACAGTTGGATAAATAGTGAAAAAGTAATCTCTTGGGTTGGTTCTTGCATCTAGAGTTAATTCTGTTGGCCTATGGCCCATTGATTTAAGCAGTCACCTGGAATATGGCAATTCCTTCCCTGTGGCATGAATTACTCAACTGCATTTCCTCTCTCCTACATGGTTTCTTCTTACTTTTTATGTGTGCCTTTTCTGACACGTGTGTCTTCTGATGAAAAATTTGAAAGGTCTCCATCTCATGCCAATGTGGAATAAAGACCAAAGCTGCAGAATTCCTCCTGAAATGGAATTCATGTTTTCTATCCAGCTCACACAGAATAAAGGGCAAGAAGCCTCCTCGTTGGCAGCTCCACAACACCTGCCTCCAAGGACACTTTCCTCCTAATCCCCAGTAACAGGAAGATTTTTGTGCCCTGAAGCATGAAGGTTTATGTCTCTTCCACAGCGTCAGATGTTTTGTTTAAAATTCAGAGCATTATAACTTCTAAAATAGCATCTGCGTTCCCTTCCTGTGGATGCTTTAGCAGCTGAGATCTGCTGACTCAAGTCTTTCAGCAGTAACGTCAGTGCAAGGAAATACCCCAGGGTGACAGCGGGAGTGCTTGTGCCTCCTTCCAGAGGCAGCAGGGCAGAGAAGAAGGCTGAGTGACTGGGTCATCCCATCACCTGGGTTGTCAGCCATCGCTATCCCTTCTCTAGGACATGTCCTGCTTACACAAGGAAGCCCTCAGATCTGCTCACGGTGTCCTCATCAGGAGACCAGATGGTTGAGCATCTGCTCATTCATTGTGTTCAATGAATAACCTTTTTATTTGCTGTCTCTTGTCCCGAGATGTGTATGCCTCTGACACACTTAGAGGTTGTCATACCCAGTCATGGTGGGGACGGAGAAAAGCCATTTGACCATATTCCTAGGCAAGCCTGCTGGCTGGACGTCCCTCCCTCTCTGGCTGGATGTGAGAGTGGCACCAGCAGACACCAGCCAGGAGGGGACCTGCACCCTGAAGGGACAACTGCTGCTCAGTGGCCTGCTCCAGACCCTTGGAAAGCACATCTAGCACTTGTGATTTCCTACACGTCTCCTTCCGCTGATCAACAATGTTCCCAGAATCATCTTCTGCCTGTCCCTGAGTCGATGCTCCTTGCAGTTGCTGTGTCCTTCCACGGAGTCAGTGGGCGATGGATCTGGGACACAGCTTCCAAAAGTTGGGGTGCCAACCACTCTGCCTGTTGAAGTTTGACATCTACCTTGCACAAACCTCTCCCTCCTGTTACACCTGGTGCATTCTACTTCTTGGTAGTGCACAAAGAAAATTCAAGCATTTTACAGAAAAATAAATGTGCTCTCATGGATATGTATAAAATTGCCCAAGTCTGTGCGGGGGAAAATGTGTGTTTCCTCCTCTTTAGACTTGTTCTTTCCTCCTCTTAACACGTGGAACCAATGTCTCCTTCGGACCGTGATGGAGTAACTTGGAGAGGTCGGCAGAATTGCTGCAGATGGACCCTGGGCTGGTTTTATTTTTCTATTGAACCTTGATGGAAACGCATGCACAGCAAGTCAGGGCCTGTCCCTTTTCCTTTCTCCTTTCTCTCTCTCTTTTTTTTTTTTTTTTTTTTTTTATTTCTTCCAGGAGTGCTGATGATAAGAAAAGCAATGTCTAAATCTTCTTAATGGTGTTTATGCAAGCAGTTTTGCTTAGCTGCAGTCCCTGCCACCCCCTCCCCCGTCCACCCTCCCCTCCCATCTTCCTGCTAATATCGCTGCTTCATTCCTTTCCCTGTTGGCTATTACTATGGACTACAGCGAATCTAAAACTAAATAATCCCCTTAGTGTCAAGTTTTCTGGGCTGAGCAAATAAATCTAACCAAATGCATTATCTAGGTAGAGGAGGCTGTTGTAAGGGGGGAAAAAAAGATAAAAGCTATTTTACTTTGAGGCAAAGAGTAAAACCATCATTTTTCATTCGCATTGTACTTTTAAAGTTTTTTTTAATTTTATTTTAACTTTACTGTTCAATCCTTTTCTCTTTCCACTGTAATTAAAAAAAAAAAAATAAATGCAGCAAAGCTTCTGATTTCAAGCATTAAAGAGAGGGAGAAAGACCCCAGATAAGGTGCTATTCAAATCCCCCTCTCAGACGGGTAATTCTGATCAGGCAGTAAAGCGGTCTAAATAAATAAACCCTTCCCCATGTCCCCTTCCCTGGGGGAGGGGAGGGCGAAGGATATTAGAAAACTCATTTACCGGAGGAAGAGCACATGGAAGATCTGCGTGTTGCAGGACGAGGAGGAGAGGGCTGCGGGGGTTTTGCCCTGCCTCAGGTTGGCGAGTCGGTGGCTCCCAGGGGCAGGACTGTATCTATCTGTGTGTGTGGTGACAAAGAAGTCCTGGTTTTTGGCACGGTGCAGCCTGGGTTTGGAGGCATGGCTAACCCAAGTGCTTCTGACCTGGGGAACTGTGTGCTTAACTCCCATTTTCATCTGGTGGGTCTTTGAAAGCACAAGCAAAGCCACCCAGCCATTTGCCAGCTATTCTCTTCTGCAAATCCAGGGCCAGCAACAGTCAACAGGGATCCGTTGGATTTACACCAGCCAAAAATCTGGCCAACATTGACCCCGTAGCTGCTGGCATTCACACGTGAAGCAGATTTGCTCAGCTCTGCCTTTCTGGCCAGCCTTCCCTCTTCTCCCGATGTCTGTACCGCATGCTGTCTGGGAATGGGTGAAGGCATCCTCAGCCCAGCAATCCCGCCGGACACCAGCCTCATGAACTGTTCACATGCATAAACAGCTTAAATGACCCAATACCGGCAGAGTTTATCTAAATTCATCCTTTCCCATATTGGTTCTTTTCAAATGCAGACCAGATTAAGAAGATGCTTGGCGTGGCTTGTGCAAAATCAGAACCTGACTCACATGTTTCCCTAAAATCAAAGCTCTCTTGTTTTGGCCTACGTAAGCAAAAAACCAAATGGGCTGCTGATTTTGGATCTGCAGTCTTGGGGAAAAGCAGAAATATCTCTACGTGTTGGAGCTAGATGCTAGATACTGCCCTGCCCCAAGTCTGCCCTCTCCCAACTCAATGCTTTTTTTCCACTTGAACTTCAGTTTTAGAATAATAAAGTCAACAACTTTTTCTCTGCATTTAGTTTAATCCCTTTGTATGTGTTTTGGGTTCCCCATCTCTGTAACCAGTCTGCCAAGACCATCGGCCTTTGCAATCCATCAATCTTTAAATTTCACCTGTTTCAGATGGGCAGATATTACCATTTGAAACTGACATCTTGCCTCTTTCTTTTCCTTTTTTTTTCATTAAACAATATTTTTTTTTTTTTTGCCAGACCCCTATAGTTTAGAGATAAAAACCCAGGCAGAAGAATAGAGGGTTTGCTCTTTCAGTTCTTTTTATAAATCTTCTTAAAAGAAGTGAAATTGCAGGTACAGCTCACACTGGAAAAAAAAACAACAGTAAAGAGCACTCCACTGCATTTTGGGCACCAGGCTCTGCAACAGACGTCACAAGTGATCACAGGCCAGCTCTTGACCTGCTGTCGGTCCGCATAGCAAGGACACCAGCTGAGGACCAGGCTCCATCAATTTGCAATACAATGGTGCAAGCATCTTGCTCGTTTTATTCTAATACTCTTTTAAACATCTGCACAAAACCACCTGCTTAGCTATGGGTGAACTCCAAAAGTTGGAGGAAAAGGAAGAATTGCAACCTTTGATAAACAATCTGGAGTAGGTTATCCAAGAAGGTCATGCTGGATCACCCATGTGCCCTAAGGTATTCTGCAATTTTTTTCCATGCTCTTACGGCATCACCCAGTACTTCTGTCTCCTGGAAAAAACACCACATGCAGTGAGGCTCATGTGCACATTATTTTCTATAAAATCTGGCTTCAGTTTCCACCAATGTTAGCAATAATTTCTGGGACCTAGAGGAATGTCAAGTTTGTTCCAATAGGTTCCTGCTGATCTGCAAAGTCCTAACAAGTGTGTGCTGATACACATTGAGCTTCCTGCATTGCTCATTGTCCTTCCACATTTAAAACTCTTGTAGAGTGGCCTGCTATGAAAAGAGCCTTGTCTCCTCCTCATATTAGTGTTTTGCCTGGAGTCTCCTCCTGTACAAATGACTGGACCTCAGAGGCGTCCCTATGAAACAAGCAATGGCTTTAAAAATAAAGTTTTGGTGGTGGTCCACAGGACTCCAGACGTGACCACATAGAAGACAAACAAAAAAAAATTCCCATTGTCCTGGTGGATGTGCTGCTGCTGCAGCCACCATGCAGTTGGACTTATCTCCGCCAGAGCACACAGCTGAATTGTCTTCAACTTGATGTTCCTCAGAACCCCTGATCCTTCTCTACAGACCTCTTCCAGAGTGCTTTGGATGGAAGAGCAGCACCTCCCAACCAGTCCTTGGTGTGCAAACCCTCCTTTGCCAATGAGACAACATGTCCAGGGGTGTTCAGCCCCAGTGGAGCACTTTGTCTCTTGCTTTCTCACCAGGTTGCCACCTTCCTCCTGACCAGAGGATGACAGTTGCTTTCCACCTTTTGCCTGTTGTCCAAGCACCTGCTTGTAGTTTAAGGAGTTGTTTAACAGAACACCACATCTTATAGAAATACAACTTCTACGGAGGTTTCTGTGCCCATCCTGGGACTTAAGAGTCAATCTTGATGCTTTCCTGAAGTTTCACATTTGTGGTTCTCTCCTGATGCTCTGTCACGAGCTCCCTCTGCCTCTTCCTGTTTTATATAAGGCTGAATCACCGCTGTCTGCCGGGGTATTCTGCCAGATGACTGGTCCTGGGTTGGGGCCAGGGGCACGGAGCCAGGGTGGATTGAGCCTGTCATATGATGTATGGGATTTCAGGGCCTGAGCCTGGAGGGTTTGGGAGGAGGAGTAGGACGGGGAGCCAAGCAGAGACAAGACATCTCCTGGGACATGAGGCAGCAAGAGCAGAGAGCAGAATTCGACACGGGTATTTCTTAAAGGTGGGTTTGGTTGAACCAGACCAGGCTGCCTTCCAGCATGGCCCTGATTGTATCCCTTCACCAAACAGCTCCTCAGTGCTGCAAGTAGCTCCTCAAAGCTAGAAAAGAGGTCTTTCCTTCTGCATGGGAATACCCTTCTGCAGTTTCACTGCCCTTTTGTCCTCTTGTGGTCCAGTAACAAGCACCTTGATCTGATACAACTTCTGAAGTGTCATCATCAACCTGTGCTAATCATTCTCACACTTGGGGGGGGGGTTGTTCCTTTTGGTTCACACAAAAGAGCAGAAGTGATTTGTCCAGATTCCTCGAGTTCTGAGTGCCAAAGGTCCTTCTCCTCTTGGAGCTCAGACACACTTGCACATTATTGTGATGCAGCAAGTTCCTTCGTGCTGCATCCTTCCTGACATCTGGCTGTGTGCTCTCCTACCCGCTGGCAGATGCGAGATGGTCTGAAGTGCATCAGCCCATGGTGAGAGCTGGGAAAGTTGAGGTAAAGGCAGCAGGATCCCAGGGGTGGAGGATGCACGGATGGAGGATGCACAGACAGAGGATGCTGGGATGTAGCTGGCTGGCATTAAACCATAAGCCTAAGCCCAGGGTCAGCCAGTGACCAACAGAAGGCTAAACATTTGTACGCTGTTAATGACATTGTCAATAAACTGCTTCACTGCAGGCTTCACCGGTTTACATTGTGACTTAATAGCCCTTGGTGACATAATTAAGATTAGTAGGTTGCCCTCTGCTTCGTAAACCCAATATTTCCTCACTTCTAAACCTTTGCCATGTGTGTCCTTACCTTTAAGAACCTGGTGAAAGTATTTGCACTGTCTCCTCACAGTCTGCTCAAGAGCCATATCATAGACTGTTGCCATCCTGTGTTATTTTCCTTTTTACTCTCAGTTTATCTCTTGGCATGGGTTTAACTGCCAATGCCCCAAACAACTTCACCCCTTTCAGTGCCTTGCGATGCTTTTCTGCTGGGCGCAGAAACCTGACTACAAAGCCGCGTTGCTTCTAGGCAAGCCTTTTCCCGGGTACGTGCTGCTCTTTGGCATCCAGCCTTGCCCCTCGCTCCGCAGGCTGAGGTTCTCCCGGCACCCATCTCTTCAGCACCCACAAGGAGGGTTTACACTCCGCTCAGCCCCCGGAGGAGAGCAGGCAGATTGCTCCCAGCATTTCCTCACAGTCTGGGTGTATCCCTCTCCTGGGGCTTTTGTGAACAAGCTGCAACTGGAAAAGATTTCCAGCATCGCTGCACCAGATCTCTGCCTCTGCCAAAATCGGATGAATCTGCTCTCACCATTGTTCTCGTCCACGCTGTTTACTCAGAGGTTTGGTTTTGTCTTTCAGATCTTTATGATGCTGATTGCCGTAGGTTCCTAACAGTTTTTGAACTGGTGACAGATGACAAATGTGAGAAAAGTTGGCTAAAAAAATGGGACCACCTTCAATCCCATTGCCAGCTTTCTGTCACTGTAGCATTCCAGGGCTGGGAGTGCGTGATGGCTTTGACCTTGATTATATTGTTGATAATCCATCTGCACAAACACAATGTGTGTGTATACACACACACACACATATATAGTAATATATGTGCAAAAAAATCGAGCCACTTTTTTCATCATGTGGCCTTTTAGCGCCACAGGAATATGGGGTTGAAAGGGACCATTTCTGTTCACTAAGTAGGCAGGTCTCTTCATTTTATCCCTTTTATAATCTCCTCTATTTCCATCTTAATTTTTTTTTTTGTCTCCCGTGAGTTTCCAGTCCTTTTGGGAGGCTCTTCCAGAGTATGGATCTTCTCATGGTCACTGATTTCCTGCCTAAATTTATTCATGGCTATTTTATCTCACTTTGCTCTTGTGCCAATGCTGCCCTTTGATTGGAGCAACTCTTTCCTCTCCCTCACATTTAATCCTCTGCTATATTTCCTGTGTATTCATACAGTTTCCCTTTTACTGGAACAGCCAAGCCAAGCTCTTTCTGCCTCAGGTATGGGGTATGTGTCTGTCCCCCTGCTTGCTGTCCAAGCCTTACCAAGCCATGGTTCCTGACCAGCCCGTCTTTCCCCAACAGCAGGTGACTGGAAGGGCTGGCTGTTTCCCAGCAAGGACTCAGTGGTGCAGAGCACAGTGGCAGGAACACTTTCCTCTCTCCACTGGAAACACCTTGCCGGAGATATCCCAGAATTGCATTTACTTTCATACATATGCATCCCATCAGCACCATGGCTCTTCTTGCCATCAGGCACCAAACCTAGATTCTTCTCCCCATGTGTCCCACCGCAAAGCCTGTTGCTGCTTCACCGTCCTTGACTTTGCCTCCTATCCTGGCCACAAGCCCCATACCCATACACCCAGGTCTGAGTGTCCTGCCCCACATTTCTAACATCTTTGGACATCCTCCATCTTCTCCATCCAAGTCATCACTGCACCGTCACATCCTGACTCTGGCCTTTGCTCGGCTCTAGTCCTGGCTCTTGGTGCTGAGTGTATTGTACAAAATACTCAGCCCCCATCCTTTCACCTGATCTTGCAGCTCAGTAATTCCCTGTGCTGTGTCTGTGCACCTACCCACACTTCTTCTTGCCTTTCTTGAGAAGAGCAGTCTCCTTAACAGGGTTACCTTCCTAGCTCAGCTATGCTGGATCTTACTTCAGCTGGTTCATGTGAACCTTAGTCAGAAAGATTTTCCCCCCCTCCCTACACCTGGATGAAGCAATTAGTAATTACAGGCTCTAGCATTACTCACGCATAGCCTCTGGTGTGTCTCCTGGGACTTTAGGGTGGTACACCTCCGGGAATGCACAGCACACCTCTCTTTTGTTCCCAGGTGCTGGTGTTGTGCTTTCCCCCCCTTGTTTCCTCTGCAAGGGCCATCCGCAGGGTTTCACAGCACAGACACTTTGGGTTGCTCACTGGCAATGCATCGCTGAGACCTCCTGAAGGTAGCGTGTCTTGAGAAACAGCAGTCACCAGATGACTTTGTCACAGCACCGCAATAATTTCCAGGTCTGTAGAAGACCCTTAGTAATATGTGTCTCTTCTTTCTATGCTGTATCCAGCAGCTTGTGCACACACATCTCACCCATGTCCCTGGATAGCTGGGCTGGTTGCCCCAGATGGACCGTGAGCACACTGCCCACTCAGCAGCACCATTCCCAAAATAATTCAGGGAGCTGGGACAACCTCCAACCATTGTCACCTCAAAACATCTGGTCCCTTTGCAGACAGTGAAGGGAAGGATGTACTCTCACCGGGTCTGGTGGCATTTCTCCGTGCTGAGCCAGGCGACTGTCCCCAACTCTGTGGGAAGCCCCCAGCCTTTATTTGTGATGTTGCATCTGTGTTACACATACACTTTGCATCCTGATGTATCTAAGGTACCTGCTTTTGTGGACACGGTGGTTTCTCAGGCTTCTTTTATTATTATATGGAGAAGTTTTATTCTTCTCCATAAAACACTTGCTCAGTGGTAAGGTGCTGGGGGTGCTCCTGGACACAGGACCAAGCAATGGCTCGTGGCAGGTTTCAGATCCATCCACGGCGAGGAAGGGCACCGCTTCTCCAGGAACAAACACGGATGTACTTCTGAGGAGAGGAACTCTCAGAGTTACTTTATTTTGTAAACACACCAAAAACATTTTTAAAATAAAATTACATTTTTTAAAAAACTTAGATTCTACTGAACGCATTCCTCCTACTTAAAATTTCCTCCCCAGGTAGCCCAAAAGCTTTGCGAAAGGCACACTGCACATCTTCATTAAGATAAAGCTGCCACAAGGCCGAGGGGGAATAGCAAGAATTACAACTCATTCAAAATACTCTGTGCTACACAGGGAGGAGTTTTGGCCAGAGACGCTGAAAGACACGTGTGACGGAGGGCTGGAACAGCCGTCCTGCGGAGGACACGGGCTCTGCTTCGGCGTTTATAACTCCTCCTGTTCCAAACAAACAGAAGCCCTGCGGAGTTTCAAAATTAGTCACTGAAAGGTTCAGACTCATTTGAGACAGATCAAAGCGTTTTGTTTCCACTGTGATATAATTCAGTGGTGTTATTTACAAGGGAATTTTTTAAAAGTAGGGGAGAAAAAAGTGGTTTTGGGACATGAAGTGGAAGGGTTTCCTCCTCCAAATGCAAAAGCAGGACCTCTTGGAATTGTCATAACTTTACTTTGCTTCTGTGTTTTCCTCTCCTGATTTAATTTCTGTGAAAATGGGTGCAGCTTTCGAAGCCTGCGAGTGTTGGAGTCAGCATGATCGCCAGTAAAAAAAATCTATGTAAGTAAATCTAACGGAAACCACAGAATATACACAGCAGTGAAGCTTGATGCAGCAGTTCTGCTGACCCTTTTCTGTAACACAAAGATAAAAGAAAAATGATAAAAAATAACACAAAAGGCACTTGCACACAAGGTCCTTTCTTCCCCAAGGAACTCATTGCTGTTAGACACAATTTAGGCCAAGAGTTGAGTGGAATCCCAACAGAAACTGGCTTTTTACATGGGGAAAGACATGGCTGCAATAGGGATTTAAGAAAAACCACAGGGACCATAGCCCTGATGCTGCTCATTCCCTAACTCAGCTCAGACCTGCCCAGAGCATCTCAGCAGTCGGACCGGCACGTTTTGCCCCACAGCACGGCGCAGCCCTCGCTTATCCAGAGAGCTGCAGGCACTCCCTAAACAAATTCCTGCGTGTCACGCTGATCGACTGGACGTCTGCAGTCATCAAGTTTGCTCTCTAATCCTCTCGCTTTCAGCTAAGCATCTCGGGAGGACTCTTCCTCCAAAGAGGAAAGGCTGTGCGAGACCATGGCTGGGGTTTGCCAACAAGGAACGAAAGAGTGGAAAAAAGTGGGGAGTGAGGTGCTGGGGGAAAAAAAAAAAAGCAGAGGTATTTTTAAGATGCTGATTTAGAATGCTATTAAAAATGCTGCCCACATAGCCTTTTAACCCTCAAAGATATCAGATAACTTTTTTTTTTTCCTGCGGTGAGATGAAGTGGCTGTCATTATCTGCGAAGGTCTGTATCATATTGGAATCTGCCGGCGCAGGTCAGCGAGTCCGTGGTGTTCTGGTCCCAGCTCCGGCGCTGAATTACATTTCCCAGGCACAATGGCTGCAGAATGGGTGGGTGCTTTGTCATTTAAACTGCATAAAGAGGCAGAAATTGATTTTTATTGTGGATCTTCATATCTAATAAAGCTCTGAGGGGCTCTTTTCTTCTCCGATTGAATGGCCATTGAATGCTTTCAATCTAGTTCTGTGTTTCATGCCTAAACTGAATAGTGGCAGGAGGAAAATAGATGGGGGGAAGAGAGGCCAAGTCACTTTCCAGATTGAAAAGGATACAGAAGAGAAATAAATAAAAAAATAAAATAAAATAAAGTAAAAATGAATCAGAAAAAAAAAACATTTAAGTGGAAGAGGGAACTTTCCTGATGCTGAGGAAAAATTGCTTTGTGCAGTGCGCATGCCCCTGACTGTGCCAGCGGCTGCGTGCACGAGGATGTGGCTGCATGCAGCTGCATGGTGGCATGGAAAGACGTGGGACTCAATGAAATGTTACCAAGGGACTCTGATGTTACCTGTGTTTCGATTCTGTGCTTTGCGATGGGAAATTTGCAACTTTCTGGTCAGGACATGTTAATACTGCAAATCCCAGAGCTGCCCCGTGTGCGTGGCCCTTGGTAACTAGCATTTTGCTCAGGCTGCTATAAAGTAGGAATGACTCAGTTTATGTGGACATTAATTAGAGGAGAGATTGGTTTAGAATACAGTGGTTTTTAATGTAATTAGTACCTAGTTCATCATGTCCTCCTCAAATCAACAAAGAGACAATAATACAGAATGGCTTTTCAGTTACTCTTTGATATGTATTGCTCATTTAGCCCTGTTCCCCTTGGGAAGCTTCATCACAATTAACAAGGCCAGTAGTGTTAGCACTAATTGGCAGTGCCAATGGTCTGATCTAAGGTCCTAAGGAGTCCTCCTATGGCATTGCAGACTGTGGTCAGACACTCTTGGGAACTCTGCCTAATTGAATGTCAAGTCTCTTGATCGTTAGACCCGGGAGAAATAGTCGTTGCCCGCTCATGGGCTCAGCCTTTGAAGCAGCATTGCATGGGATGAATGAAATGTTCCCCAACAGCCCCTGTGGGACCCGGGAAGAGTGTTTTAGTAGCACTCTAAACCGGAGCAGCCGACTCAACTGGGGTGCCTTCCTGCCCATACCACCAACCAGCCCTTTTCTGCACGCCTGCATCTTCAAGTTCTTTGACTCCAGCACGTGGAAACTGAGCTCAGAGGTTTCAGATGTAAGGACTGCATTTCTTTCACGGGCATTTTTAATGTTTTCAATATGCCTGTGTGATTTGACTCATGTTCACAGCTAGCACTGGGAATGCCCTCCAGCGTAGGCTGGTGGAGGCGATGTTAGCAGCTCCCTCGCTCAAACCACAGGGAACCTTTTGTGTTGAAGAACACGTTTTGATTTAGGTTTTTTGCAGCCATCCAAAGCCCTGCTGTAGGTGTCTGTCTTCTTAACTGCAGCAAAATTAGGGTCATGAGAACTACAAACTCTTGATGAATCCTGGACCTGAGCAAACGCAAAACTGAAAGCCCTGTGCCTGAAGAGCTGATCCTCCAGTCTGAGCCATGAAGGCATTCAGCATCCCTGTCCCTCCTTGCATCTAAGGGCATTAAAACCTCACTAAGAGCCTACTGAAGTGTCCAGTGCCTCCTCAGAGCCACTGCTGAGCCACTGCTCATGGTGGTCAGGAGGACAGTAGGCTTCCTGGAAGCCTTGGGATGCCCAGATTTTATTTTTTTTTCAGTAAGTTCTCTCTCATGTACACCCTCAGTTGCTTTATTCTCAGTGTAGAAAAAGGAAAAGAAGTGGAAGATGCCAGCTGGATCTTTCCTCTCCTGTCCTGGAGAAGATGAAAAGATAACTTTAAAAGTTAAGCAAAACAAACCTCCCACTGGGTACGTGACTCCTTCCCTGAACACTTCCTTCAGCAAAGAGATTTTCCTTAGGCTGCTATAAAATGGGAATGACTCAGTTTATGTTGACATTAATTAAAAGAGAGATTGTTTTAGAATAGTGGTTTTTAATGTCATTTGGCTTTTTACCTACCTGCTTCATCACCCTTAGAAAACTCCTCCAAATAGCTTTGGAGGTAAGCCCTGGGCAGTTGAAGGAATGCCAGAAAAAATGGGCTGGTTGCTACCACAACTTTCCTCTGAAAAGCTTAGATCAAACTGAGTTTCCCAGAGAGTGGGAGAATGAAAACTGCTGAGAAGTGTTTGTCCTTCTCTCATCCCATGGCAGAGAGCTCAGCATGAGCCACTGTGAAAGGATCTGCCCTTCCTAGCATTAAGAATCAGCTTTTCAAAGATTGGGTCCCAAGTAGGGTATCTCAAATAAGGCACGTGCGGAAAAAAAAAAAAAGGCAAGTTGTTGGTACAGATCCTGGTTGTCTTTGCCAGGAGCTCAGCACAATCTTGAAATGCACTGATGATCCAGAAAACCAAGAAAATATCAGTCTATATTCAAAAAGAGAGAATAATGCTGAAAACGCTGTAATGGAATTACAGAACTGCATGATACACCTTCACCCAGAGTAATGTTTTCTATTCCGGCCTCCCTGCCTCAAAATGCAGACATGGGAAAGGTCTAGGAGAGGGCAAAGGAAATTATTAAGGGCATGGAAAGACGTCCATGCAAAGAGAGATTAGAAAGATCATGGCTGTATAATTTAGAGACGACATGAATAAGAGAAGCCGTGATAGAGATATATATAATAATTTGCCTTTTCCTGGTTTGCTGAGCTTTTGTGAACTCAGCCTGCACTGGTTTTCCTTCAGATCCATGCAGGGCTCAGATGTGCTTGGCAAGCAGGAAAACAAACATTGGGGACCTGGAAGGCATTCTCCAAGAGCCTAGGGCATGATTTGAGATTCAAAATGAGTCTTTTTAGGTAACGTGGTCCTTCTTCTGGTCCTTTGTATAAGGGAGGAAAGCTCTCAGGTATCCCTGACCTTTGATTCCCTTGGGGAGGCTTAACTCAGAGGAAGCCTGAATGTCCATAACGCAGTATTTTCATCACCTCTGTGTCTGTGTTACACTTGCTTTTCTTCATACACCCTTCCGTGGGAGCAGGGTCTCACCAGCTTTGGCCTGGCAGTACTGGTCATCCATGAATGTCTCAGAAAATTGATAAGCCAGCCCCCTTCCCCCGAACTAGCTTTGTGGCTGGAAGATCCCACTCCAGACCCTGCTCTAACGTCTCATGTCAGAGACCTCACGTTCTGCAAAACTCCAGGTGAGTTTAATGAGGCTCGCTAGGGCTCGCTAAGTCATTCCCTTCATGTCAGTATTAAACAGGGCTGTGCAGAAAGCACCAGGTTTTCCTGCAGAAGGTCTCTTCTTTCACACCCCGTGAACATCCAAAGAACCCAAAGGCAACCACATCCTTGTTTTCAGCCCAAGGTAAGGATGGAAACCAAGCTTTTGACCTGGACAATTGCCTCTTGTCAGAGTGAGGGTCTGTCTCCCTTCCCAGGGGATATTTTCTGTAAATGCTCTGGTAACTGTTTCAGGCAAAGTATTTTAAAGAGAATGTGAATTTTGGAGGGATACAAAAGTGCTCGTATGCCGGAATACTTGTCCGTTCCTCCCAACTGTGCTGTTTGATCTAATAAAAGGTTGTTAGATCTCTCTATACAGTGTTGCCTCTATTCAAGAGGGAGCACTTCTGACACTTATGATACCATCCAAACTCCATGCCTTTCAAAACAGTCGTCTTAGACAAAGACTTTCCATCTGAGGGCCAGAGGGAAAGGGAAAGAAAAAACAACCCAGCATACAACAAAGGTACGAAGAATAGAGACAACAAAGGTGCAAGTAAGAATGATCCAAATTAAATGGTGAGATTCCAGATGGACTCAAGAGACACAAACACCTCATCTAACCTCAGCCCACAATGGGGACAGAAGTGAAAGCAGGGATCAGCTGGGTACCAAGTAGTTTGTTCTCAAGTTCCCCCGAGGATGAGAGAGGTCTACAGCACTTTACAGAATGGTTTCTGTTTGCTTTGGGTTCTGCCAAGGTCTAGAATTAAAAGTCCAGGACATTCTGAAAAGCTGGTGGGAGCAGCAGAGGTACTCGGGGTGCAGGATCACGGCTGGGTTGGGGAGGAGACTCGCTGTTGAAGCCATGACCATGAGAGCAGGCTCTCCCGGTGAGCCTGGGGAGGGAGGAAGGCAGGTCAGGGCTTGGGGTAACCGTGAAATTGCACTTACTTTCTGAACAGTTGCTGAGTGCATGCAAGTCTGAAAACAAGGTAGCGTTTCTCAAGGCAGCTTGCTTCCGTATACCAAAAAAAATGAACTTTTCTGTTACCACATAATGTCAGGGAAAGCACAAAAGACCTTTGAATGATGGAGGCAATTGCATAGACTCGTGCGTGGTGTCTAACAGTTAAGGGTTGTCCTCTTCAATCCCCAATGTCATTTTGCAGCAAAGCCTGGGGCAGGCAGACAGGGTCACAGCCAGACCCCACGGGCAAGCTGGAGTACATGCAATCTTTTGGGACTGGCTGGTATTTCCTTACCAATACAACGTCCGAGCAGTTGGGAATATGGTCAAGGAATGCCACAGCAGACTCACAGCTGAAATAGGGACCTTTCTCTGCAGCTTATACTTTATAAGGTAAATCAAGCTGAACTGATTCTCCCCTAAATGAGGAGTAAACTTGCTGAAATAGGAGTTGGGACAGGTTAGAGACATAATTGTTAAGTGAGGTGGTGCCCAAATGGCAGGGCAGCTGGCCAGGAGGTTTATGAACTGAGTGGTTATAACCGACTGTTGTGAGTTACCAGGCTTTGTACTGCATAGCATTCCCATTAAAACATCCATGCTGGGATGTAAAACGTCTTCAGACTGGAAAAAAAGCTAGGAAAGAAATAGGGACACAGAGCCAGAGCTGAAACAATACCTCTCTTGAATACGAGCTCTTAACTATAGGTTATGAGTGCTTTTAAAAACTTAGCCTAGAGCACAGAAGTAGCTGTAAAAAGTCATCTTTATTTTTGTTATCCGCCGTTGGCAGCCGGCTGTCCCCAAAGCTGAGGAAGATGAAGGACAGATGCTACTCTCCCGGGCTTTTTTGACCGATGACCCCAGCTGTAAGCGAGTCTGATCCAAGGGGAGGGCTCTCCTGAAGGTCAACGATTGGGAAGTTTCAAAAGTGCCGCTCTGCACCCGAGGTCAGGCAGTGATAAGAGCTCTGGGTGAAGTGGTCAAAGCCAGGCTGAAACGAGCGATAGCGATGGCTAATGCTGCAGATTGCGACCTGTGACACCAGTTGAGTTTGTCAGGCTTCATGCAGCGAGGGGATTTTCTCTGTTTCTCTCTGAAGCACCCTCCCTTGTTTGCAATGTTGCAGATAGGCGTCACTCACGCTGGATTTGTCTGACTCCCTGTCAGAGCGAGACCCATTCATGGGAGCCAGTTTTGCCATGTCAAAATAGAAAGCACCTTCTCCCTACCACTCTGTGTCTAGTGGAGGCAAATCCTCCAGGCAGCTCCTGGAAGACCATCTCGTCTCCGTCTCTGGCCCCTCTCCTGACCCACTTCTCCATGAGAGGGCATGTGTACGCAATCGTGTACAACACAACCAGTGTATTTTCATAGAGTCACAGAATCACAGAGTGGTTTGGGTTGGAAGGGACCTTAAAGCCCATCGAGTTTCACCCCCTGCCATGGGCAGAGACACCTCCCACTAGCCCAGGTTGCTCAAAGCCTCATCCAGCCTGGCCTTGAACCCCTCCAGGGATGGGGCATCCACAGCTTCTCTGGGCAGCCTGGGCCACTGCCTCACCACCCGCACAGGGAAAAATTTCTTCCTAATGTCTAGTCTAGATCTCCCCTCTTTCAGCTTATACCCGTTACCCCTTGTCCTCTCACTACACCCCCTGATAAAGAGTCCCTCCCCATCTCTCCTGTAGCCCCCTTTCAGCACTGGAAGCTGCTCTAAGGTTCCCCCCAGAGCCTTCTCTTCTCCAGGCTGAACAACCCCAACTCTCTCAGCCTGTCCTCATAGGGGAGGTGCTCCAGCCTCTGACCATCTTCATGGCCTCCTCTGGACTCGCTCCAACAGCTCGACATCCTTCTTGCTTTGGGGGGCCCAGACCTGGATGCAGTACTCCACGAATTTTCACGATTAACCACAGAAGATGCTAACCTTCACAAAAATTATGCAGGGTGCTATTGCCTTTTCCATGTCTCACTCTTCCACCTTCTGCCTCAGAGCAGAACACAGCATGGTTATCTTTGAACAAATTAGTAATTTTAGTTCATTTTTTTCACCATTGCAAGAGGCAGAATTTGGAGATGGGTGGCTTACCACTCTGATCTGTCTGGACTAATCTTCCATTTCTGCATGCCTACAGAGATTTTAGGTCAGAAAAGTGTGTTGTCCGAAATCCATGTACACAGTACGTGGTCTTTTCATGCTGTTGAGGAGGTGGCACTGGGCAGTATTAATGCTGCAGTTCTAGATCAGCCGTACCTGCTAACTAGTCACCGTATTGTTTGTTTTGTATTTGCTTGTTGGAACACTCACCTGCGCTCATTGTTTTGGGGGTTAGTGGTTTGGTTTTTAGCCTCATCGGTGTTAACATCTTGGATCTGAGCAGGGTTCTGGTAACAGAAATCAGTTCCCCAGGTCTGGAGAGTTGTGGCTGGCATTTCAGCGTCGTCCAGGTGAAGTTTGTTTTGCCTTCAACTCAAGCTGCCCTACTGCAGTGGTTTCCTTTTTTTTCACCAGGACCCCCACTTGCAGTCCTCTGCTGGAGCACGTGCAACCGCAGAAACTCTTCCTCATCTTTATTAAAAAATATTCAAAATGACGCTGGGAGTAGAAGTTTGAGTTAATTACAAATTATTCTCGATTTCACTAGCATTTTATTAACAAATCCACATTAATCCAGTATTAAAGCAGGGCGGGATTATAGGATTTCTCTCATCTGAAGCTCGGAGCAAGGGAAGTCTATAATAAACCCACCTATTCATTTGACACAAAGCTGTTCTATCAAATCTACCACAACGTGTGGCCCCCCTCCGCCCTTCCTTGTGACATACATATGCAATCCTATACAATACAAATGGTGTATTTTCTATGATTAACTAGAATGGATACAAAACCAATCTGGGGTAAAATTGCCTTTCCAGCCCCTCTGGCCTTGAAGACACTTTTCTGGCTTCCCAGGGGATGCAGGTGACCTGCTGGGGACATCTTCTACCTGGTGGAGACCTGCTTGAGTCCATTTCCACCAGCAGAAGAGCTGACCCCGTAGCAACTGCGTTCGTTTGCTTAAAAGTGAGGTGAGATCATGGGAAAGGATGATTCCTCTGCAGATGGAGGCTTACACCACGAGGTGGGACACACCGGAGGAAGAGAAGGATCTGAGCGCTTTTTGGAGAGAGCTGGAAGAAATAAGAGGGAAAGGCAGAACTGTTTCATCTTGATCCTGCCACGGTCCTCAAAACTGTCTTGAAAGTTTTCACCGAAAGGAGCTAGCTAAGGGACTGAAATAGTTTGCTTTAAGATATAATCCTTTTAAGAAAATGTAAGGGTCAGAATTTCACATTGGCAGCAAACATTTTGCTAAATAGGACATGATGAGTTTGCTCTTCTGCTCCTGGACTGGTGGCTCGTGCTCGCATGTCGTGTTGTATAATAATTGCATGAAATTGCCATCTCTGCTGGGGTTGGTGCAGGTTGATCAGTCCAGAGTGTAACAGCTCCTGAGATGAAATTATTCTTCTTAATTTTATGGACCTCTCTAATAAAAACCTTTCCCCTGACAAAAAAAAAAAAAATCCAGAGAAAATGAAGAAAAAGTTCAGATTTTGCAGATCTTTATTGTCTCACTCATGAGGGCACTATGAATATCTGAACACTGAAATTATTTCATTTTATACCTAAAAAAAATATCCATTTTCTCACAGGTCTTAGATGAAATAAAAAGGGGATTTGCTCATGGATAATTCCACTGATTCAAAAACCTACATTTCTGTCTCAGAAGTCGGCATTTTTGGCCAAGTCTCATTGCTGTTATTCTTCGTTTAGGTGTGACAACAGGCTTGGGGCTGTGCAGAAACGAGGCTAGCTGCCTCCCAGGCACATCAGCTGTCCGAGGCACACAGGTGATGGGACTCCCTTAGAGCCGTGCTGGGGTTTTTTATTTTCTCTTTACATTACCAGCTGTCCAGGTCTGTTTTCCCATGAATATTTTTGGAACTAGTAAACAAGTGAACACATGCTAGAGACGAAAGGTTCAGCCCATTGCCACCTCACTAGCAAGTGTGTTCCTTTGAAGAGTGAAGGGCAGTATTTTACTGTTTGGCAGAAGTCTTTTCATAGAATGGCCTGTGTTGAAAAGGACCTTGAAGATGATCTCGTTTCAACCTCCATGCTGTGGGCAGGGTTGCCAAACCCCTTTTACTCGGTCCTAGGGTCTGGACCTACAGTACTGGGTTCTTTGGTGCAGATGGTTGCACCCAGCAAGGAGCTGGAGACCCCAGTGGCCATCAGGAGCTCTATGGGGCCGTGCACCTACCTGCCCTTTGCATTCAGAAGATCAATCCTTCTGTCTGTGACTGAGCATCCCAAAGACTTTTTGAGTAGATTACCTGGATGGCTGCCTCACCCTCTTGCTGTCAGGCTTCACTGATGATAAACCTGCTGTTGGCCTCAACGTCTACCCTTCGAGCAAGGCAAAGGCAGAGAGAAACACTATCTTGGTGTATCAGCTCTTGCTTCTTACTGTCGCTGAGCTGGTAGTCTTGGTGTGTTCTTGGGGCTCAGAGCCAGACACCTGCAGAGCTCCTCCAGCTCCTTGCAAAGCCAAGCGAGAGGCACGGAGAAGTGAGCAAGAGTGATGGTCGTGCTGGGACGGCAGGGTAGCAGGAGGGTGAATGCTGGTTGGGTTTGAAGCAGAATGGACCACTTGGGTGTTTAATCCCTGCATGCCCTTCTGGTTTCACTCAACCCATGCTCTCAAGCAGACCCAGCCAAACCCTGGGCTTCTCCTCCCCAGCTGGCGTGTCACAAATAATCTCACTTGTACCCGCAATCCAGGGAGCCCTTGGCGACATTTTCCGGATGCAGGTCACAAAGGAACAGCCACCGCCCTTCAGAGGAGGGCTTCTGCGAGGACTGGGGTGTAGCTGTCTTCAGAAGACAATTTATTGTCTATCTGCTCCTTGCCAGGTCTCTACTGTCTTCACCGCGGGCTCAGAGCTGGGTGCTCTGTAATAACAGGCAATTTGGAGTACAAACAACGCTTTTGTGCCTGTCACTTAAGGAGCCCCCTGATAAACACGGCTGTGGAGAGAAGCTGACGTGAATTTATGAGATTCCTCCTGCCCACGGCCAGTGCCAAGATCCTACGCAAAACGCGCCATCTGCACCAGGTCTTATTAAGTAAATTAATGCTCTGGAATTTTTAAAACATAAAAATGTTGGGAGAAGAGAAAGAGCCCAAGGAAGTTCTTTTACAAGTTAGTCACGATTTGCAAGAAAAATGGTGCAATCAAGGGAGCTCCAGGACAACAAACGAGCCCAAGGCTGAGACATCCATTAAGCAGACCACCTGTACCAAAAAGTATCTTCTCTCCTACCTCAGCTTAAGCTCCTCTTTTGAGGTGGCCATGGGTTGAGATACATCTGCAGGTGCTCACTTCTGCAGAAGGCGATGCTCTCCTGGCTGACCCTCACCCTGATCCTGGGGTCGGGTGGGAGGCAGCGGTACCTTGCTGGTGACACAAGCCCTTCGTCTACCAGCCTGCTCTGGGCTCCTCCCGAGCTTGCCGCTCGTACAGCCAGCCCCACGCCGTCAAACACATCTAAACAACATGCAGTACAAGGCTTCCAAAAAGCCAGTCTCAAAATAACTTGCACTGTAATGCAAGCAGCAGACAAAGCTAAAGAAAAGCAGAGGAGCAGGCACCCTTCAAGCTAAAGCATGTTATTAAGGAATATTCGTTTTTTTGAAGTTTGTTGATTTTATTTTTATCATATTTTAGCACAAACCCTTTTCATGTTATAAATTAAGTAACTGCTGCAGAAGGGTTATGGGTTTTTTTTTTTTTAGATGCATTTCCTATAGAGAGATTTCTAAAGTTTCCAGCACAAAAAAAAAAAAAAGTAAAAAAAAAAATCATGGAAAGCTGTGTTGAATTATGTGATACATTGAAATTAAAATGAAATTCCAAATTATCTTGCAGTCAGGGGCTGATGTGGACTGAGTGATAATAAATAAAGGTTAAAAGGACATTGGCAAGTCTTTTTTCATGGCTTTCAATTTTTCCCCTCCTTGTTGTTTGTAAAAAACTCTTAGAAGATTAAAAATAATATTTCTTTCCCTATTGATTTTTTTCTTTTTTCACATTTGAAAACAGCATTTATTTATTTTCTGTGTTTCTAATGGAGCAGGGATTAATGTGGCTTTATTTGTTCTCTGCTTGGTTTGTGCTTTCGTCTCGGTGCAGCCCGGGGAAGGGTGCTCCTTAGTAGGAACGGAGCAGCCCAGCACCAAATCCCTGTCAAAGGTCCAGACAGGGACCAAGGTCATCAAGAAATATTTTGACCCTGGGGCAACCACCCAAAAATCTCAGCTCATTTCACCTCGGCATTTGTTATCCCTCGATCTAGGGTTCCCTTTTCAAAAATGCCGTTCATCCTAGTACGTGTCTGGGTTGTGGGGTTTGGGGTGAGCTCTGGTGGGACAGGAGCATTTTCTCATTGTTATTGATTTTTTTTCTTTTCTGCTGGATTTTTGGGGTGGGGAAAGGCAGGGTTTGAAAGTAATTTTAAGACTTCAGGCCACCTAATTGTGTAAACTGTAATGGATAATGCAGTCTTCATTAACCAGAGGGGGAGGATTTTTTCGCAGTAAATATTAAACTATTTGAAAAAGCACTAGCAGTGGAAAATTGGGATAGTCATATTATTCTTACAAGCACTCATGACACCTGAAGACAAATAAATTTATGCATTTAAAATGGATATATTGTGCATACCTACAAGGATGGTTAACCACGAAACTACTTAAAGACATTTCTCAGCTAAGTTGTAGAAAGCACTTAATAAATAAAAGAAGAATAAAAGAATAAATTAAAAGAATAAATAAATAAAAAAAATAAAAAATAATAAAAGAAAATAATAAAAGAAAAATTAAAAGCTCAAGTGCCTCAATGCTTTTAGATCAAGAGGAGGGGCTCCGATAAGAGTTTGGATTTGCTGAGTAAATTATTGGTTATGAATTGCACACTGAGATGTAGCCTGGACTACGCAGCCCCGTGATCCTCATCTTCCCTGGGAAAATGTCATGGGAAGTGAAAGTTGGGCACTAGTTAAACAAGTCTCAGTTCCACAGATTTTGGTAGGTCAACCGGCTCCCTTCAGGAAGAGAAAATGGCAGGAAAGAGTATTTTCTTTCAGCATAATTAATCAGAATAGGGATAGATTTGCTTCAGGTATATATTTCATAATGTATTTAAAGCAGTAAAGATACCATCCTATCTCTCTGTGACAGAAGTTTGGTTAAGCCGAGATTTGGCCTTGGTCATCAGTGATCAGCTCAGGGGAAATCACAAGTTTTAGAAACAAGAGCAGGCAACTCCTAAATTAAACATTTTGTGCGATCTTTTATGATGAGTAAAGCCTTCCATGAAATTCCCTCAGGTTTCCTTCTCCTCTCCTTCTACCCCAGAAAACGAGGGACCAAATCATCTCTACTGCCCCCCACCCTGCCCACCAGCATTTCTCTGTTAGGAAGACAAGTCTTCTTCAGGAGGAAAGCACTTTTCTTTAGTAAATACCAATTTCTATTAATAAAAAATACATTATTGTGGTAGGATGTTTTCTGTTGACAAAAGCTGTGCCACTGGGTGATGCTGGCGATGTCTCCCAGGAGGATGTATGATGTCAGGAAAGCATCTGCCCAAGTCTCCTGCTGGACCCACCACCGCGGGCCGCTGAGGACCTGGCCAGGCGCTGGCTTGGCTTTCTGCTGGAGGACCCTTGGGGTGACCTTATCTTCTCCGAGGTGCTGTGAAGGTCAGCGTGCTGCAGGCAGCATGCTATGGACAGCACCAGGGGCTGTAGTACAAGTACTAGAGCTGGATGGAGGTGCAGCCAGGACTTTGGGGTTCAAACCCATCCTCCCCCTGCATGGAGCAGCCAGCCAGTCTCCAGCAGCAATCGTTACACCCAAAGCAGGCACTGAAGCTGTCCAGCCCCAAGGGTTTAATTAAATCAGGGAAGGAAGAGACTCCGGAGAGACTGCATGCAGCAGTGCAACCACACAGCAGATGTGCAGGCGCCCAGCAGTGGGCTGGAGAGCATGGTAAAGCCTTCAAATCCATCAGAGATGCAGTTTTGTTTGCATAGTGGTTTTCCTCTTGAAAATTTGCAGCAGCATTAGGGTTGGAGCCAGCTGATAAGAATATTAGATATTGTTCATGGCCCGTCTCAGCACAGTGCGAATCCTCGACTGACCAAGCCTGGTGGGGGAGCGGCTGGATGGACATCCTCATCTTGCTGTCCTCAGCAGCCTCAACGCTCTGCAGGGAGCAGAGCAGTATGTCACTAATTATTGAGATGGTTATTCCTACGGCCACTTCAGAGGAGAGATCACAGAACGGGATGTCACCTCTGCCTTTAGATGGTTATAGGCAGCTTTGGCTTCACGTCTTTTGAGCTCCGTGGTGGGCACTGCGGCTAGTCTTATCTCCACTGCCTGCCGGGTCTGGTGGATGGAGAGCAGGAGCTCTGGCCTGTTTGGGCAAAGCAGTCTCTCCTCTTTGCTGCTCTCTTGGCTTGATATTTTGGGCAGAGAGGGAAGCTGGGCTTGCGGACGAGGTGCAGGGTGAGGATGCTGGGGATGCAGCTGTCTTCAGCCAGCGCACTGGAGATGGTGCCAGCAAATCTGTGCCAGTAGAACTCTGCTGACAAAGGCTTTTGGTTCAGCAGCGACAAACTCGCAAACCATCCCGTGTCCTGGTGTGGGTCATCCGCACACAGCGACCTGCTAACACAAGGTGCAGCATTCCCCTACAGCACACCAGCACCCCGTGATGGGAAAGCCCCTCCTAGAGAAGGTAGGGCTTTTATTTTTTGTCACTAGCAAAACAAAAGCTATTAATGCCTCTGGTTTTGTTCAGGCTGTAAGCTCTTTAGAAGGGGGAGAGCCTGCCAAGACGTATTTGTATAGGACCCAGCACAGTGGGAACTTACAGTCAAAAAAAAAACCCAACCCCAGAAGAATTGATTACTGAGCAATATCAAGAGATGCTGCTGAGTTTTAATTCATTGTGACCACCCCTTGGGATGGTATCTGGTGCTTCAGGGTCAGCAGCCTGCCAAAAAAAAGGGTGCTGAGAGACAGATAAGTTCATTTCTTTGTTGTACATTAAGACTTTTAGAAACCTTTGCTGTGTGAGCCCAGTATTTCTGACGAGCAGAAGGTGTCTTTCCTGAAAAAGAAAAAAAAAAAAAAGAAAAGAAGAAAAGGCAGAGCAGCAACCCCACCCTCTCTGGTGAATGGCAGCACATTTGGGCACGAGGCTTGGCTTCTTCCCCCATTTCCCTCAGTCAACGGAGAAAAGAAATGTCCATGAGCAACTGGGATATGATCAGCTTCATGGAGCCTGCTCTAAATCCCTGCAGGAGATGCTCATGAAATATGCAGAATCTGTCTGCAGGGCTTTGGGGAGGGGGGTAGGAAAAAGGGAATTAAACAAAACCCTCCCAATTTTCAGGTCCGCACTGGGAACCCAGCAACAAGTCCAAAGGCTGCTTGGCTTGCAACTCCCAAGTTTCACCAGAGCAGACTTTCTTATCGCTCTGCCTACAACGTGTATGATACTTTATTAGCATCTTCCGCGGTAATCCCGGCAAAACTGAAGGGAAAAAAGTGTCAGATCAAAAGGGGGAGTATGAAAGCGGGCGGCTAAGCAGGTTGCTGGGATGCTAATGATTGCTTCCTTCATTCTCTGAGTGTCACGCACAACATCTCTAAGCTCAGCGCAGCGCGTAAGCCACACAAATAGCCATATTTGTTAACATTCATGTGACTCTTTCGTCTGAGCTGTATTTCCTTGAGTACACCACAATGAAGAGTTTCTTTTAATAGGGATCAACCAGGAAAAACAACTGTGAGGGACTTTTCTCTCCCTCTCCCTCCCTCCCTCCCTCTCTCACTCCCTCTCTCACTCTCTCTAAACCTTTTACACTGCGGTTGAACAAGCCTCTGGATAAAGACTTTATCCAAAAACCCCCTCTTTAAAGTTATTTCAAATTTCTCTGCAAGGCTTTCAGAAATCTGTTTGTTTGAGGGCAGAATTAGATGTGACCGGCGTTTTATTGTGACATAAAACCATATTTCTTCCCTGGAAGATTAAAAAATAAAATCGGTTAATAAGAAAAGCTGTCAGCAACAGAAAATGGCTGACATAATCCGTTTATCCTCCGAGCAATAAAGATATTGGTCCTTGGGAGTCTATCCTCTCTCTCATGTTATTTCGCCCAAAACATTATCTTCCCAGCATTCTGATGGATTAAGAAGTCATATGGGAGATAGCAGGGAAATGACAGATACAAAAAAAATAATATCCTTTCATTTCCCCTCCTCCCTGCACTCTCTCTCTCTCTTTCTCTCTCCCGTTTTCTCCCCAGCCCCTCCTTCCCCTGCCTCCCTCTCTCTCTTTTTCTCTGTCCCCCTGGAAAAGTGCTCCATCTCTTTATTCCCAGCATCCCAGCGCTCTGCGAAACTCCCAAGCCACTACCCCCAGTGCAGTGGGGAGAAGTGACACAGAACTTCTTCCATGCCGTGGTCCCTCTCATGCACACGGATGCTAACATCTCGGTATCTGAATACTTCCTGAATTTTTGGGAACTGCAGTCACAGCACTCTCTCCCTGCGTTGAAGCACGTCTGAGAAACCTGCTGGAGGAAGAGCGATGAAATCCACCGCTGGGTTTGAGTAGAGCAGAGCTGGGATTCTTTTCTTGGGTTTTTTGGTGGTGAAATCTATGGATGGAAGAGGGCTCCAGTCTTTGGAAAACTCTTCTGCACTCACAAGCATCTTCTTGATGCCGTCCTCTAGTGACCACTGCAGAAGGTCGTCTCCACAGCCAATGAGTGGGCAGTCCTGGTGGCCTCATTCTTGGTCCCAGGGGCCACTGCTTGTCTGTCTTTCTGGAGGCCCTGAGACTACTGGAGACAAAAGACAGGCTGAGGTCCTGGGGCTCTGGGACACTGCTTTGACCCTGATGCCTCGCAGTCTCTGAGACTCTGAGAAGCCCCTCTACCTTCAGCTTGTGTCCCACCATGGCTCTCTCTGACCAGGGCTTGCTCCAGCATCAGAACATATTCCCCAAAAGGCTCTGGAGGGGCAGGACTCAGGGCTGGGAGGGACAAGAGGTACCATTTAATCCCTTTCCCCCGCCCAGGGCAGGATCATGGAGATCTAAAGCATCCCTGAGGGCTGTTCACCTAACCTCTTCCTAAAAACACCCAATACTGGCCACTGCCACCTACCAGGAAGTTTATCCCAGTGTTTCTCTACCTTAGCACCAGCATGTTTTTCCGAGCATCTGACTTAAATCTTCTGAGCTGCAATTTAGGGATGTTACTTCTCTTCCTATCTCCAGCAGACACAAAGAACAATATATTCTCTTTCTCTTTTTCAGAAACCTTTCAGCCAGCAGAAGACTATCCGGAGAGGAAATGAGCAGCAGGACTGATCTTCTCTTTCTCCTCATCCCACCTGTTTCTTCTCCAGGTGAGCCTTTCCTGCAAGATCATGGTTTCTAAATCTACAACCACTTTTCTGCCTGTCCTGTGGCGAGCACTGGGTCCTCTGCCATCCAGCCTGGCTCCTCTTGCCCTTCCCCTTCTTCACCGCTATCTCCTGGTCACCTCACAGCCTTGGCTCAGGCT
This sequence comes from Syrrhaptes paradoxus, assembly GCA_013400615.1. Taxonomy (NCBI): domain Eukaryota; kingdom Metazoa; phylum Chordata; class Aves; order Pterocliformes; family Pteroclidae; genus Syrrhaptes; species Syrrhaptes paradoxus. Next base: position 27,227 of record VZTO01002851.1, on the reverse strand, counting down.
CCCCTCCCAGCTACAGGCAATTGGAATGTGTTGCCAGTCAGTTTTTGGCAGAAAAAGTCCAAATACCTGTAAGTCAAAATTTTAAAGAAAAAAAACCCGCCACCTTCTCTGGCAACTTTCATGAAAATTTTCTCTTTTCTTTTTTATTTTTCTTTTCATCTCTTTTTCATATTGTGAACACTTTGATTAATTTCTTCATTTTTTGCATGCCACAATCAGCTCTGCTTTGCTATTTTGCTTGATTTGATGGATTAGAAACCACGTGTTGTCATCTTTCAGCTCTCTATTTACCCAATACCCAGGTTGGGTTATTGCCCATGAACGTTTCCCTAGATCTTCCACCTATCTCATAGCCAGAAATGTTTTTCTTTTGCAAACCATGTTCGCAAAATACGCCTGATAAAATACCATGAAACCAGATATATGCATGATAAAATGCAATCTTTTAAGATCTTGAGTTTTACCAAAAAAAAAGAAAATGTAATCAGTTGTAACATCCATTAAGGTTGCAAAAGTGTAGCATCAGGTCAGACACAGGTCTGTGCCTCACGAGCAAAGCGATTTGCTTTCTCCTGGCAGTGCTCATTTCCCATGGACTAAGAACCTACTGAGTGAAAAAATCACCAATTGTACTAAGCAGGAGATCAGTACTACCAGCTTAAGAATTGGTTCAAGACAGCATTTCTAACTGTAGTCTGCACTGCACTACTAAGAGCAAAATAAGGTTTACTTTATAAAAAAAAACAACTGACAAATCTTGTGGGGGCACTTTAAATGCAGTTAAAGAAAAACGAGACTGAAACATTTCTGTAAACTGTTGTTTTCCCTCAAAGTTTTGGTCTCTGCTATCTTCCACCAAAAAGTATATAACATAAAAGTTTTATCAACCACTAATTATTCTTAAAAGCCCTTAAATGCTTTTTCTCTTGCTTGATTTAACTAATACAAACATCTCCTTGATGTTACTTCTGAAGCTGTGAGAGAGCCTGAATATTCACTTGGGAATACTTGAAAGATCACCCTGATATTAGGAATGTCGGCAGCAGGCTGGAAGCGCCCAAACGAGCCCCATAATATTCTCCACCAGGAGAAGACCACTTCCACCCAGAGCCTTCAGACCCTGATGAACGGGCAGGCGTGACCCCTTCAGCGTGTGTGTAAAGCCCCAGACTTCTAGCAGTGACCCTGGCATCTTCCCATACTTCTCCCTGCAAGGAGCTCCATCTTCCAGCTGAGCTTTGAAGCAGAGAAAATCCACAGGTTTTGTGAGAAATTTCTATATGAAAAATAATAGTAGTAAGGATCCAGTGTGAATCTGAGCAGCTGATCTTCCCAGGACTGCCTGAAGAATTGCTTCGTTAGATGACCCCAAAATCCGACCAGAAACCCCAGACTGCACCATTACAATGCACTGAAAACACAGTATGTCCAGTAATCAGATTCCTTTGTAGAGGAGAGATTTATGCTGAAAATAACATCCAACCTTAACTCCACCCCCCATTTCTATGCCTATCCAGACATGAGCAGAGGTTCAGAAACACTGTTATTTCCATGATGGGGCAAACTAGGCAAAGAAGAGCCTAGAGATCCTGCCCCAAAAGCTGGCAGGCAATTCGAGGGATTGCCATGGGTAAAGAATCACCAGGTGGAAATACATAAGGACATGGAAAAACTAGAACAAGGGAGACATCTGCCTACCCGCTCCAATTCAGGTAGCTCTCCGGGGAGGAGGTCGCACTGATTACCAAATACACAGAGGCGGCTGGCGGCAGGGGTGAAGGGTGATGAGTATATTTACTTTCCGCTGAGCAAATTTGTCAACCGCCTGTAAAACGCGTAATTGCTATAGAATTACATGTATTACACTCTGTATTTATTCTTATTCGTATTTAAAATATAGATACTCTCTAGGGCCGGATTCAGATGAAAACCAAGGATTAAATATAAGAAACAAAACTGGAATTCAGCAGCAGCTGAACGTAGAAAATATTAAAGCAAGAAAGTAGGGGATAAGAATTAACCACAGGGCAGGATTTAAAGAATAGAGGGGAGTCAATATCACAGACCTGGACCAGCCCTCACACGGCCACCTGGATGTTTCTAAAGTCCCCAGGTCAACTTTAGATTGAACAGGGGTACACCCTCCAGTCTTCCTTCATAGGTTATGGTTTCTAGACCTATGATCAGCCTCGTTGATATAATTTCTGGTTGCACATGAAAATCCCACTTAGCAGCTAATTTCCATTGTGGGAAATGGGGGACCTTGGGCAGGAGATCTCTGCTTTCCACAGCTTAGTTCCCCCTCTGGCATCTTCCCATATTTCTCCCTGCAAGGAGCTCCATCTTCCAGCTGAGCTTTGAAGCAGAGAAAATCCACAGGTTGTGTGAGAAATTTGTACATGAAAAATAATAGTAATAAGGATCCAGTGTGAATCTGAGCAGCTGATCTTCCCAGGACTGCCTGAAGAATTGCTTCGTTAGATGACCCCAAAATCCGACCAGAAACCCCAGACTGCACCATTACAATGCACTGAAAACACAGTATGTCCAGTAATCAGATTCCTTTGTAGAGGAGAGATTTATGCTGAAAATAACATCCAACCTTAACTCCACCCCCCATTTCTATGCCTATCCAGACATGAGCAGAGGTTCAGAAACACTGTTATTTCCATGATGGGGCAAACTAAGCGAAGAAGAGCCTAGAGATCCTGCCCTGAAAGCTGGCAGGTAATTTGAGGGATTGCCAGGGGTAAAGAATCACCAGGTGGAAATACATAAGGACATGGAAAAACTAGAACAAGGGAGTCATCTGCCTACCCGCTCCAATTCAGGTAGCTCTCCGGGGAGGAGGTCGCACTGATTACCAAATACACAGAGGCGGCTGGCGGCAGGGGTGAAGGGTGATGAGTATATTTACTTTCCGCTGAGCAAATTTGTCAACCGCCTGTAAAACACGTAATTGCTATAGAATTACATGTATTACACTCTGTATTTATTCTTATTCGTATTTAAAATATAGATACTCTCTAGGGCTGGATTCAGATGAAAACCAAGGATTAAATATAAGAAACAAAACTGGAATTCAGCAGCAGCTGAACGTAGAAAATATTAAAGCAAGAAAGTAGGGGATAAGAATTAACCACAGGGCAGGATTTAAAGAATAGAGGGGAGTCAATATCACAGACCTGGACCAGCCCTCACACGGCCACCTGGATGTTTCTAAAGTCCCCAGGTCAACTTTAGATTGAACAGGGGTACACCCTCCAGTCTTCCTTCATAGGTTATGGTTTCTAGACCTATGATCAGCCTCGTTGATATAATTTCTGGTTGCACATGAAAATCCCACTTAGCAGCTAATTTCCATTGTGGGAAATGGGGGACCTTGGGCAGGAGATCTCTGCTTTCCACAGCTTAGTTCCCCCTTTGTGAAATGAGGGGAGGACTCTTAAAATCTGCAGAAACCTACTGATGGGGACTATGTGAGTGCTCCGTAAGAACAGAGATGAGAGGAAGGAGGCGGGGATGCTTCAAGAAGGCAGAGCGGGCAGCGGGCAGCATGAGGAGTTCAGATCACAGCATCTTCACAGAGGGCAAGTCCATCTGGCTTCAAGGGCTAATGCTTCTGCATTCAAGTGTTTATATAGCCTCGCCGTGATTTATAAATTTTATAATTTTTCAAAGCTTTGAGGGGGCTTTACATTTCTCCAGGCTTACTTTTGGCTCTGCGAAGACCAGGGGATTTCCCAGTGCTGGTTCCTCTGGTGGAAAATGACTCTTCCTTGCTATGTGCGTGAAGGCTGTTAGTCCAGTGACTCCTTGGATTATGGAGTATCTTCTAGACTGGAAACCCATTTCTTTTGTGTCCTAAAGAGAAGAGAAACTCTCCAGGTATGACTTACCACATGTCTGGAAGCACAAGGAAACCACGGTGGGAGCTGGTGACATACCATCACCCTTTGGCACAACCAGAGTAGCCAGCACAGCTTGGACAGTCAGATTTGGTGTCGGGCTACCCTCTGTGGCTCTGTGTTGTGGGGGTCTGGGGCACTGGCCTCACGGACACTGTTCATAATGGTCTTTGCTCTACAGCTGTGCTTGAAGATGGCCCTACTAAGACAAGGCCACCTTGCTGGGAAGTACTGTTGAGACAAACAGCAGAAGCCCATCCCTGCCAAAAGGGATGGATGTGTAAAGGCTTGGAGGTGATACAGAGGCTCAGACAGCAGATTGGCAGCAGCTAAGGCAGCACAAGCATTTCCCAAGTCACAGGCTGGTGCCCCATGTACTAACATTTCCCTTTGGTGGTACCCCAAGGGCTCCTCAGGATGTGGTTAGATGCTGTAAAGACCAAATCCCAAGCTCGCCTTTTCCCAAGGCACGAAATAATTTGGGCAGCTTGGAAATCCCTAACTGGCACTGACCTTCAGTATTTCCACCTCTGCTGACGTCTAGCAGCACCCTACGAGTACTTCTCTGCTAGCACGGGCACAAGAGACAGCGAGGAGGTTGGCAAGGAGGAGACACAGACACAGACACACACTTACACACGCTCACAGGGATAAAAAGGATAACTGGATCCATGAAAATAAGCCAAGCACTGCCATCGTCGGTCTAAATGCAGATAAGTATTGTACTGAAAACAAAGATTACTTGTACTTTGTAGATAGAGACGTGTTTTGTTACAGGATGCTTTGTATGGAATTGGGTCACAGCAGAATATGAGCCAACTCCCCCCTTCGCCCGCCTCCTCCCAACCTCCCTCTCCGCCTGCCTATCCTTTGAATCTGGAGCCAAATCTCAAGGGTAACCAAGTAGAAATTGCTACAGTTTTGCTGTTTTTTCCCTTGGCTGGGATTTGCTTTTCATTTGTGGGGCAATACTCGTGCCTCTCTGCCATTCTTCTATTAATTAATATCATTGATTATGAGCTGCTCTCTCTCAGCCTTGTGTTTTCAAACCTCTGGAGGGAGGGGGGGAGATGAGGTGTAGCCAAAGGATCCCCAATTCAAGTGACAAGGGAAGAACCAAAGCTTTGTTATCCTCTCTTCTGCCCCCGCCCGCTTGCCATGTCTTTGCTGTCGCATGTCCTCCAGCCTGGTACGTGTGCTGTGCCCATCACCTTGGTATCTGACCACCTTCCCCTCTCCCCTGTAAAGCAAAGCATCTCCTGTTGTCCTTCCAGTATTCTGCTGGAATAAGCTCTCTGAGAAGAGCTTTGTACCCACATTATTTATGGTTTTATGCCATGACCTGCCCTTTGCAGTTATTCCAGGTGCAATCCTGTGTCTTGGGCACGATCTGCTAAAGTTTATCAACAAAACAAAGTTAACACCCAAGATCCTGGCCAACAAAAGTCTTTCTGCATCCCAGGCTTCTCCATTTCTCATTCAAGACATTACAACTGCGATTAAGTATCCCCAGAAACCTTTGATCTGTGCCTATATGCTTCCCATAGATTGTTGTCTTCCTTGGTTCTGGATGTTGGCACTCCTTCAGAGTGAATGTGTTGTTGGCCATGAAAGCCATAGAGGAAAGGACATCTAAATTCTGGCCATATTCACACACGCTTTTTTTTACCAAGAAGAGAGGTTTTCACTATCTGGGAAATGCTAACTGCTTCTAGTTTCTCCTTTCTCCTGACAAAAAGCTGCTTTGGGGCTCCTTCTCAAAACCAAAGCACAGGTAGGACTGTACCCACAAATGTGTATACCCCACTGCTGGAGAGGCAGATCGATTTTTCTCCAGCTGTGGAAGCTAGAAAACGACTTTTTTCTTTTTTCCTTTTTTTTTTTTTTTTTT